>APFE030762175.1:51328-69387 GCA_000404065.3 Pinus taeda | reverse complement strand
TTCATTTTCCAATTATATAATTAAATTTATTTGTATTATATAACATAAGAAATAAATTTTATGATACCTGCATTGTGATGCCCCAGGTTAAATGTAAATATTTTATTTTACTACAATAAATGGTAAACTAAATTCACTGTTACTATCAGTTTGGATTTAATAATATTTCCTGGGTTTTATTTTAGAAAAAAGAAAAATGTTTCTTGAAAAACTGGCAACTACCAAGAAGGTGGTTGCTGTGTGTATCCAAAAATACCCTAACTGCTTTCCTAACCGGGTTATCCGGAGGAAAGGAATCAGGGAAGGGGGTTCTGCGCTGTTGGGACAGGCAGAGGAAGAAAAACACACAAAAATAAAAAGGCTAAGTCTTGTGATGACCAGATAGACCAGCATGAAGGTGCAGTGACTTGCTGAGGTCAGTGGCTCGGCGAGAGAGCTAGGGGGGAGATTCTGGTCCCAGAGGACGAATCTCAAGGTTGGGTGGCACATTGGAAGCGGGAGAGCGGTGGAGGCCGAGCTTATGGAGTATTCGTAAGTTACATCAGTGCAGGTAAGTGAGTAAATACTTGTAAGTAATCCATGCAAGGATGTTGGATAAAGGTAGACGCACTGGATAGAATTAACAACTACTGTTAGGAAAAATCCAGAACTTGCTGCTATCACCAAAGATGTGTTGACTGAAAATACAAACACACATAGGATGTGTTTCCCTGTTGGTTATTAATTGATCTCTTCCATTTATATAGGAAATATTTCCCTGTTGTTACTTAATTGTTATTTTTTTATAAAAAAAAAAGAAACAATGGCAAGGAATCCTGGAATCTTCACAAAGGTAGGTAATGCTAGGGGTGCTACAGCACAGACATGGTCATCAACTGTAGTCAGACTGTTCATAAATGTACGATGACTGTAGGGTAGGGGGGAAGAACTGTTATAGCTTTTCTGTTTAACACCCCTGGCATACAAGCTCGAGCAAGGACTAGATTAACACCTAGCAGAAATAATGGAGTCCGTAGAATTTTATCAACCCTTGCCATGTGATGAAGGAGGCTAAGCTCCCGGTGTTTAAAAAAAAAAAAAATGACCGGTTGGTTCTCTTTGAGGGACTTCCTGGGTTCAATAGCCGAAACGTTTGAGTCTGTGTGTGTGGTCAAATGGCAAACCTGTGTACTCTGATAGTGGATGGTGAGTGAAACCAATAAACACCCTCTGTAGGAAGAATGATAGTAAATAACAGATTTCCACGCCTAGGGAAATCCCTGACATCAGACACGGGAGGGTTACCAGTTTAGTGGGGTGTATCGTATACACCACCCTGGGAAATGCTGGCCCAGGTTGGACCCATGGCACGGGTTCGGTCTTGGCCACACTGATGTAGGGTGAGGCTACAAGCGTGGCAAGAGCCAGAATTAACCCTTGAAACCCTCATATGAAGTCAAGTTCCAAGTGAATAGAGACTGTAAATATATCTGGTAGAAATAACCGAGAACATGACCATGACCGTGAGGACAATTTGTCGGGTGTAAACATTAAACTAGAAATTAAATATGCATACATATATATTTATTTGAGGCGTTAAACCAAAGATTATATATATATATATAATAATATATATATATTTTATTATATTTAATTATATATATATATAATATAATATATTATATATATATATTATATATATATATAATTGAGGCAATAAACCAGAAATTGAACATGCATACATGTATATATATTTGAGCCATCAAACCAGAAATTGAACATGCATACATGTATATATATTTGAGCCGTCAAACCAAAAAACCGAATATGCATACATATGTATATTGAAACATTTAACCAGGAACGAAACTATAATTATATACAAAGCGGTTCTACAACGCCATAAATCTAGGGAGAAGAGCATCTCTAACAACCAGTTCGAATTCTAGAATCTGAGTAATAAACCATTTATGGAAGCCATAGCACGTATTAAGAATTCCAAGCAAATGTCCATGTTCAAATGCAAGTCTGGAAGACAAATAAACAGAGTGCATGTAGGTATAGTACATCAGGGAAGACTGGGCTATGAAAATGGAGATTTTGCCCGGGGTCCTGGGTAAAAACTCAGACTGCCCATTTTAAGTCCAGCAAAAGGAAAATAACCTGTATAGCTAAGGGGGTGGTGGGGGCGGCTCAGAGGAGCGACCTCGAGGAACGCAGCCTCATACCCATTAATAAAAAACAGACCAGAACTATGGACCCAAAATAGGAACATCTAAATAGTGTGCTCACGCGAGTTGTAACTACATTCAAGCGCGGTGGCCTGTAGACCAGGAAACAAAATCAACTTCTATAATTCTTAGCAATGAAATTTCTTCATACCCGAGAAAGCAGAATGTCTAATTGCCCATCTCTCCGCCCAAGGCCACCTGCAACCCAGATAGTCAAAGCAAGGGTACCTGTGAGCAAGTCATACACCATGATCAAAACCTGTAACATTTGACCTGTACAAGATGAGTGTATCCGCAAAACCAAAACTGGAAACCAACAGACAAGTAGTGTAGGAAAAGAGCTGGGTGGTAATTACCTGGCGATGAATTCTGGTGGTGGAAGTAGTTAGAAGTCTTGGGCGAGGGTTCATTGCATCCAATCCCTGGCACATTGAGGGTCAAGCCCTCCACCCAAGCAGAGGGTAGAGGAGGTTCCAGAGAATTTCGTGAAGGAATGAGGCTCCCAAAACCATGCCAAGGATAGAGTAAGTCGGCGAGCAACCATGGTGATCGTCGGATCATCTGTTTGTCTCCTAGTCGTCGATGCACAGAGGATCCTGAGGTGGCAGCTGGGTGCTGCTCACGCCACATGCTCGGGGTGGTACCGGTAAGTAAATACTCAACAACATAAACAGCCGCCCAAATCCATATATATTGAAACAACATAAAATCCCTGTACTACTAACTATAGGCACCTGAAGCGTTTAAAGGATAGAGGGCTACGTGTCAACCAAATGGGTGGTAGGTACAGGCTTTGGACCTACTGTTACCAAGGCCTTAAATGAAATCCATTATGCAAAGAGTACGTAGAGGAATGAATTGTAGGCCTGTCAACCGTGTGAAGCATATTTACAAGCCATGGTCAACCGGGTAGGCATGTCACAAAACCGTAATTTTGCCAAGCATTCAACTATGTATAGTGGTTATGAATCTGTAATGGTTACATATATTGATATAAAAAAACAAAAAAAATTATCATCGGATTCATGACAATTGGTATCAGAGCTCAGTTCCAACAACTGTGGCCTCTGGGATAAACACTAGAAACCAAAGAGACAAAGACAATTATTACATGTTTCGCAATTGCAACTCTTTTTACATTTAAAGGAAGCAGTTAATATGTTAATTCTCCTTTTGGTTCTGTTCTCAGGCTAAGAGCAGGGCGAACCAGAAGATAGCTAACATGAGAAGAACGAGCAGTGCTCCCCACAGGTTTGTAGCAGGCTAGGGACCTGCAATAGACCTTAGGGGTAACCCAAAATTATGGGTACAGCTTGGGGAGGAGACCCGCAGCACGAATTTGGCAATATTAGAGACAATACAGGAACTAAAAAACGAAATAGCCCATTTGCAGGAGGATAACGCTAGATTGACCATGGAGCAGGAAAGGATTTTAAAGAGCCTATTAGACAAGTAGAATCAACAACCGCTGAATCCTAGTGCTGAGAAGCAAGGAGTGTCGGAAGAGCAAACCCACCACACAGAACTAGAGGAGTCGGGGGAAAAGGATGAAGAGCGGGGAGAACGATCTGATAACGCTTCCGAGCAGTAGACATCAAAGAGACAACGAATAGAGTTGCAAGGAGAATTCCATAAGATTAAACCGCCACACCTTGATGGAAAACAAGAGGAAGCAGCTGAGGCATGGTTGATTAACATGAACAAATATTTCCAGTTGTACCAATACGATCACAACCTCAAGGCCCGGTTAGCCATTTTCCAACTACAAGGGAAGGCCACATTATGGTGGGAGGAAGTTAAAATTGTCAAAGGAGTAAGTGAGCAGAATGTTACTTGGGAAAAATTCCAAAAATATTTCAAGGAAAGGTACCTGACAGAGCGTTTCTATGATGAACATGCAAGGGAATTCCATGACTTGCATTTGGGACAGCAGACCATGGACGAATTTATTACCCGGTTTACATCATTACTTCGTTATGTACCGTATATCAAGGAGGAGAAGGCTAAAGTACAGAGGTTTGTTAGCAGTTTTCCCTTGAATATGAGGGAACGGATTGAGTTTGACAATCCGAAAACAATGGACGAAGTAATACGCAAAGCCAGGACTTGTTACCAGCAAAGTAAGCAGAAGGGAGAGGCTCCGGGTAAGAGGTGGGCTGATAGGAGAAACAACAAATTGGCTGGAAATAATAAAGGTAACCGTGGTGGAGGTAGTAAGGGCCTGGCCAAAGGGCAAGCCGACAGGAATTCACAGAATAACCCCCTCAGATCAAAACCCATTAGTGAGTCAAGAATCAGTGAACCATCTGGAAAATTTGACAACGAGGAGATAGCAAGGCCCTCGGTGCAGTGCTGGGGTTGCGGTGGGCCTCATTACGTCAAAAACTGCCCACAACGGAAAGGAGCTTGAAAGATTTCCCAGATCCACGAAGCATCAACAGTTGGTGATGTGGGACGTAGTCTACCAAGGATTAATGCGGCCCTGGAGGATCGTCAGGCGGAGTACTAGTTGAGCATGGTGGAATTTGAAGGTAAAATTTCAGACCTTACTGTCACTGTTTTAATTGATCCAGGAGCCACATTAAGTTACATTAGTCCTAAGATTGTGGAGCAATATAAATTGCAAACAGTTAAGTTTAGGAACCCATGGTTAGTACAGTTGGCTACAGGGGCGAAGCGAAGAGTCTAGGCTAAGGTTAATAACTGCCCCTTAAAAATAGCACGACAGTCAATAAGAGCAGATCTAAATGTACTTCCCCTTGGTTCTTAGGATGTTCTTATTGGTATGGATTGGCTGGAAAGACATTGGTCCCTAGTCAACTGCAAAACAAAGACTATTTACTACAGGGATGAGCTGGGGGCTAGGCAAGAAATACAAGGGATTAAACGATCTGTGCAGGTTCGGCCAATAACTGCTTCTCAGTTAGCTAAGTGCATTAGGAAGGGGTGTTATATTTATGCCATCCAAGTAGGCTATGCTGAGTCAAAAGATAAAACAACCACTTTGGACAACATCCCTGTAATACAAGAATTTGCTGATGTATTTCCGGAAGAAATTCCCAGACTGCCACCTAAGAGGGATATATACTTTACTATTGAATTGATACCAGGGGTAGCACCGGTATCTCGAGCCGCCTACCGAATGAATACATCTGAGTTGATAGAGTTAAAAATGCAGTTACAGGAACTGCTAGACAAAAATTACATTCATCCCAGTGTGTCTCCGTGGGGAGCCCCAGTATTGTTTGTCAAGAAAAAGGACGACACCCTTCGAATGTGCATATATTATCATTAGTTGAATAAATTAACCATCAAGAAAAAGTACCCCTTACCCTGGATCGACTAACTTTTCGATCAAGTAAAGGGGGCAACAGTATTTTCCAAGATCGATCTGCGATCTGGTTATCATCAAATTCGGATTAAGGAAGAAGACATAGCTAAGACTAATTTTAGAACAAGGTATGGGCATTATGAATTTGTGGTGTTACCCTTTGGGTTAACTAACGCCCCTGCGACCTTTATGTGTTTAATGAACAACATATTTCATCAATATTTGGACAGATTTGTACTGATCTTTATTGATGATATATTGATATATTCCTGCACGATCGAGGAACATAAGGAGCACCTTAGGCTAGTGTTGCAAACCCTTTAGGAACACCAATTATATGCCAAGTTTAGTATATGCAACTTCTTTAAAGAGGAAATACAGTATTTGGGGTATATAATCACGAAGGAAGGAATCGCAGTGGACCCTGAAAAGATAAAGACCATAATGGAATGGCCTGTACCTAGGGATGTGGTAGACATCCGATCTTTCATGGGATTAGCCGGATATTACAGACGATTCGTAGAAGGATTCTCTAGACTATCCTACCCTATCACCTCCTTACAGAAAAAAGGAAGAGCATTTCGATGGACCCTAGAATGTCAAAAAAGTTTTGAGCAGCTTAAGCATCTACTCACCACCATGCCCATTCTGAATATAGCTGGCCCCAACAAGGAGTACGTGGCGTGCACTGACACAAGAAAAGAAGGTGTAGGAGGCGTGTTGATGCAAGAAGGGAAGGTAATTGCCTACGAGTCAAGGAAATTGAAAGAACATGAGCAGAAATATTCTACTTATGATCTGGAATTCACAACTATTATTCACGCCTTGAAAATGTGGCGACATTACCTCATGGGCAGGAAATTGTTACTATTGACCGACCACCACAGTTTAACCAATTATTTCAGCCAGCCCACCTTAAATGCCAGACAAGCATGGTGGGTGGATTTTCTAAGTAGTTTTGATTTTGAGATCAAGCATTTGAAAGGGAAGGAGAATCGGGTGGCAGACGCGTTAAGTCAGAAATTACAATGTTTATACTAAATTTCCGGTAGTGAATGGAAATGCCCTTTTGAAGAGGTGATTAAAAAAGCAGCAGAACAGGACTTGGTATATCATCAAATAAAAAAACAAGTACAACAACTGACCAGCCAAGGAAATCAATCAAGTTACTCAATAAATGATACTGGAATGTTGTGTTACAGAAAAAGGTTGTATGTGCCCAATCAAAATAGCATTAAAAACTTACTGCTGGATGAATTTCATAAAAGCCACTATGCTGGTCACCCAGGATATCAAAAAATGATTACCTCCCTACGGAAGGAGTACTATTGGCCAGGTATGAAAAGAGATGCAGTTGAATACCTGGCACATTGTTTGGAATGCCAGCAGATCAAAGCAGAGCATCAACACCCTGCAGGGTTACTGCAACCGTTACCCATTCCAGAATGGAAATTGGAGACCATCTCCATGGACTTCATAACTGGTTTGCCCAAAACAAGGAAAAATAATGATTCCATCATGGTAGTGGTGGACAAACTAAGTAAATTGACACATTTTATACCCGTGCAATCAACCTATAAAGTTGTACAAATTGCCCATATCTTTATGCATAATATATTTAAGCTGCATGGGTTACCTAAAACAATAATCTCAGATTGGGATGTGAAATTTACTTCGGCCTTTTGGAGAACACTGTTCGAAGAATTAGGAACTCAGTTGAATTTTAGTACAACCTATCACCCTCAAACTGACGGGCAGACTGAACAGGTGAACCAAGTGGTAGAAGACATGTTACGGGCATATGTTATGCGACAACCAACCAAGTGGGAAGATTATCTACACCTAGTTGAGTTCGCATATAATAATGGTTACCATACATCCTTACAGATGAGCCCATTTGAAGTATTGTATGGGCGGAAATGTCGCACTCCCGCTTAATGTTGGGACCCGACATGCTTAAGGAAATGGAGGAAATGGTGAAGGAAGTGAGAGTCAATTTAAAGGCAGCTCAAGATAGACAGAAAAGTTTTGTGGACCGGAAGAGGAAGTTTAAGGAATATCGAGTCGGTGACCATGTATATGTGAGAATTCGAGCAAAGAGAAGCATAGAATTCGAGCAAAGAGAAGCATGTTACAGTGGAGTGGGTGTGCCAAGTTAGCACCTCGATTTTGTGGACCCTTTCAGGTCTTAGCAAGAGTTGGGTTGGTTGCTTACTAGCTCGCTCTGCCCAGTCACATATGGGTCCACAACGTTTTTCATGTTTCCTTGTTAAAGAAATACGTTTATGACCACAAACATATAATCAAATGGCAGGATATACAGGTGAGAAGTGGTCGCTGATTAACTAATCCTAATGCTTCTCTTTTAAAAGAAAACTGACTTGGGATGTTGTATGCTGAAAGTCGAACCGAAAGGAGAGGTCTTGGTCGAACCGTTGAACATCCTCGACTGGAGAGAAGTAATGCTGTGGAAGCGAGCTATTACCCAAGTTAAAGTGCAGTGGCAGCACTTTGGACCTGATGAGGCGACTTGGGAAGACGAGGAATTGATGAAAAAGGCTTATCTAGGGTTGTTCATGGCCAAAATACATCGGGACGATGTCTAATTTCAGGGGGGGAAGATGTGATGCCCCAGGTTAAATGTAAATATTTTATTTTACTACAATAAATGGTAAACTGAATTGACTTTTACTATCAGTTTGGATTTAATAATATTTCCTGTGTTTTATTTAAAAAAAAAAAAAAAAGTTTCTTGAAAATTTGGCAACTACCAAGAAGGTGGTTGTTGTGTGCATCCAAAAATACCCTAACTGCTTTCCTAACGGGGTTATCTAGAGGAAAGGAAGGAGGGAAGGGGATTCTGCATTGTTGGGACAGGTAGAAGAAGAAAAACACACAAAAAGAAAAAAGCTAATTCTGGTGATGACCAGATAGCCCAGCACGAAGGTGCAGTGACTTACTGAGGGCAGTGGCCAGACGAGAGAGCTAGGGGGGAGATTCTGGTCCTGGAGGACGAATCTCAAGGTTGGGTTGCACATTGGAAGCGGGAGAGTGGTGGAGGCCGAGCTTCTGGAGTATTCGTAAGTTACATCAGTGCAGGTAAGTGAGTAAATACTTGTCAGTAATCCATGCAAGGATGTTGGATAAAGGTAGACGTACTGGATAGAATTAACAATTATTGTTAGGAAAAATCCAGAACTTGTTTTTATCACCAAAGATGTGTTGACTGAAAATACAAACACACATAAGATGTGTTTCCATGTTGGCTATTAATTGATCTCTTCTTTTTATATAGGAAATGTTTCCCTACTGTTACTTAATTGTTATTTAAAAAAAAAAAACAGTGGCAGGGAATCTTAGAATCTTCACAAAGGTAGGTAATGCTAGGGGTGCTACAACACAGACATAGTCATCAACTGTTCATAAATGTAGGATGACTGTAGGGCAGGGAGGAAGAACTGTTATAGCTTTTCTGTTTAACACCCCTGGCATACAAGCTCAAGCAAGGACTAGATTAACACCTAGCAGAAATAATGGAGTATGTAGAATGTTATCAACCCTTGCCATGTGCCGAAGGAGGCTAAGCTCCCGGTGTTTAGAAAAAAAAAAGAAATGACCGGTTGGTTCCCTTTGAGGGACTTCCTGGGTTCAATAGTCGAAACGTTTGAGTCTGTGTGTGTGTGGTCAAATGGCAAACCTGTGTACTCTGATAGTGGATGGTGAGTGAAACCAATAAACACCCTTTGTAGGAAGAACGATAGTAAATAACAAATTTCCATGCCTAGGGAAATCCATGACATTAGACACGGGAGGGTTACCAGTTCAGTGGGGTGTATCATATACACAACCGTGGAAAATGCTGGTCCAGGTTGGACCCATGGGATGGGTTCAGTCTTGGCCACACTGATGCACAGTGAGGCTACAGGCATGGCAAGAGCCGGAATTAACCCTTAAAACCCTCATATGAAGTCAAGTTCCAAGTGAATAAAGACTGTAAATATATCTGGCAGAAATAACCGAGAACATGACCATGTCCGTGAGGACAATTTGTCGGGTGTAAACATTAAACCAGAAATTGAACATGCATACATGTATATATATTTGAGCCGTCAAACCAGAAATTGAACATGCATACCTGTATATATATTTGAGTCGTCAATCCAGAAAAACGAATATGCATACATATGTATATTGAAACATTTAACCAAGAACGAAACTATAATTATATACAAAGTGGTTGTACAACGCCATAAATCTAGGGAGAAGAACATCTCTAACAACCAGTTCGAATTCTAGAATCTGAGCAATAAACCATTTATGGAAGCCATATGACGTATTAAGAATTCCAACCAAATGTCCATGTTCAGATGCAAGTCTGGAAGACAAATAAACAGAGTGCATGTAGGTATAGTACATCAGGGAAGACTGGGCTATGAAAATGGAGATTTTGCCCGGGGTCCTAGGTAAAAACTCAGACCGCCCATTTTAAGTCCAGCAAAAAGAAAATAACCTGTATAGCTAAGGGGGTGGGGGGGGGTGGGCTCAGAGGAGCAACCTCGAGGAACACAGCCTCATACCCATTAATAAAAAACAGACCAGAACTATGGACCCAAAACAGGAACATCTAAATAGTGTGCTCACATGAGCTATAACTACATTCAGGCGCGGTGGCCTGTAGACCAGGAAACCGAATCAACTTCTATAATTCTTAGCAATGAAATTTCTTCATACCCGAGAAAGAAGAATGTCTAATTTCCCATCTCTCCGCCCAAGGCCACCTGCAACCCAGATAGTCGGAGCAAGGGTACCTGTGAGCAAGTCATACACCATGATCAAAACCTGTAACATCTGACCTGTACAAGATGAGTGTATCTACAAAACCAAAACTGGAAACCAACAGACAACTAGTGCAGGAAAAGAGCTGGGTGGTAATTACCTAGCGATGAATTCTGGTGGTGGAAGTAGTTAGATGTCTCGGGCGAATCCCTGGCACATTGAGGGTCAAGCCCTCTGCTCAGGCAGAGGGCAGAGCAGGTTCCAGAGCTTTCTGCGAAGGAATGAGGCTCCCAAAGCCGCGGCAAGGATAGATTAAGTCGGCGAGCAACCATGGTGCCGTCGGATCATCTGTCTGTCTCCTAGTCGTCGATGCACAGAGGATCCCAAGGTGGCAGCTGGGTGCTGCCCACGCCATGTGCCTGGGGTGGTACCGATAAGTAAATACTCAACAATGTAAACAGCCGCCCAAATCCATATATATTGAAACAGCATAAAATCCTTGTACTGCTAACTATAGGCACCTGAAGCGTTTAAAGGATAGAGGGCTACGTGTCAACCAAATGGGTGGTGGGTACAGACTTTGGACCTGTCATTACCCAGGCCTTAAATGCAAGCCATTATGCAAATAGTACGTAGAGTAATGAACTATAGGCCTGTCAACCATGTGAAGCATATTTACAAGCCATGGTCAACCGGGTAGGCATGTCACAAAACCGTAATTTTGCCAAGCATTCAACTATGTATAGTGGTTTTGAATCTGTAATGGTTACATATATTGATAGAAAAAAGAAAAAAGAAAAAAGAAAAAATTACCGTGGGATTCATGACATGCATGCTTCAAGCCAATTAAGTCTTTTTGAAATATTAACACTCATTAATTGGTAGGATAGAAAATATAGAATTATGGTTGCATGAAAATATGAACTTTGACAGAAGACTTCAAGAGATTAGTACTCTCCAGTCACATCTTAGATGTAACTTCTTCCGAGCAGCTATCAATAAAGGTTTGTGTACTCAGTACCTTATTGTGTACTCAATATGCATAAGGATGGATACCAAGTTTAGGGAAGTATTCCTTATTTTTCTTAGTCCAAAATGATGGCATGTGAGGTTTAGAATTTGAGGCTATCTGTGGCTACATTTATGAGCTTTAATGTCTGCCTCCTTTGAAGCATTTACTTGTATATTACATTTATTTATTTAGTTCATATCTGCATTCTCCCTCATCCCTCTTTTTCTCTAGGAGAATCAAGGGCCCTCATGTACCAGCAACTATTGCCAAAAATACCCCTATCTTTTTCTTCGATAGTACCAGCAACTGTTGCCAAAAATGCCCCTATCATTTTCTTCAATTTGTTGTGGAACATATAGGGTAAGTTTAAATATTTACACATTTGTTTACAGCGAACATGCCACAATGATACTCTTGAAGGAACAAGACGATTCAATGGATTAATGAATCTGTAAACAAAATTAAACCTTTTTTAGTTTATGTAACCTCTAAGTAGTTCTTCGAAGAAGTCTTCCAAATGAGAAGTCTTAGAGTAGAACAAATACCAATGACGATTATTAATTGTATATCCATATATAGGAAACATGACTAATTTTGTAGTTTGGAAATATATTTGTTGGTGTGTTTAAAAGCACTCATTGTTTACAAGTCTTTCACATGGAAACATGGAATTCTAGTTGGGCCTCTCTAGTGAAAATAATTTGAATTTGAATATTATATCATGAGAGGATAAATGTTCATATTAAAATTTGATGATGATTCATTAATAGTATATAATTAAATAATATATATAAATTTTTAACAATTTAATATATAAAAATGAAGTCATAAAATTAAAATATCATTTTTTACAAATATTTAATTTAAATAATTATATACAATATTAAAACTTATTATAATATATAATAAAAAAATACATTTCCGAACATATTTATAAAAATATAAAATTTTTCAATATATATATACATATTTACAAATAATTTTTCATACTATTTTTCAATTTAAAAAATCTATCTAACCTTTTTTTTACCTTTTGGAGCAATGGCTAATAATTTAATTTATAATAGAAAACATCGAAATGACAACCATATCCAAATAAAACCAGATCACGAAGTAGCATCGAAAAAACGATGCGGATGGTGACCAAGTGCGTACAACGGATGGCACAAATTTAAAATGTTTTATTAATGGTTTTGTGATTGGGCCGTCCACAACTACCACCGCCGCTCTTTTGTCAGGGTCCGCGTCTTTTTCTGTTGTCGTGACATGGAAAGAGGAGGCTTTGCTCATTGCCCTCACGCCAGCAACTAAATATTTCTTCGTCCTTTGGCTTGGCTTATTATTCAAGGAATCCATCCACTCTACCAAATATCGCTTCACTGTACCAAGCTAAATTCTCCGCCAATTTAGCGTCAGCTATCAAATGGTTTAATTAATTAGTGCTGTTGTGCATATCTGGCCATTAGCTAAAAACTTGTAAAAGTTGGAACCTTGGAGATGCATTACAGCCACAAATAATCTTATTGAAATTGCTACTGTTCAAAATATCGAAGCCGTGGACTGCTCCCGGTGTTACTTCTCATAAATTCACTGCATTCTCCCTTTCTCTCCTATGGGGGCATAATACTGTACAAGCCTCTTTCTGGATTTTATTTTATGCATCAATTCTGTTTTTTTCATTTATCTATTAGTGTTCAAAATACAGAGGGATTTAGAGAAGAAAATAATGTTGTCTGTTGTTTTTTTATATTTTTTTGTTTTTGGAGTTTTGGTGTTTGGAATTGATTTTCAAGTAGTTTTATCCGTGTTCAAATCTTTAGAGGCGTCATCCATACACCAGTGGTGTAGGAGGATACAAGTAATATGAATGCAAGTCCTATCACCAACTCCAGCCTCTCGAGTTTTGGTGTTTTGAATTGATTTGCAAGTAGACCCACCCGTGTCAGTTTAATGGACCATATTCAATATTTATCCTTCTTACATACCATATCGGTGTTTGACCGTGTTGTTTACGGCTGAAGTAATGCAAATTTTCACGATTTGCAAAATTGTCCATAATGTTTCTGGTTTTGAAGTGATTTAAAATTTAATAAAAATGTAGAATAATATTACTAACATAACCATATTAGTAAATATAGTTGAGATATGTTGATGGGCGTTATTTTCAAAGTCGAATGGCACATAAAAGGTGGAAAATGACATTGATCAGCGTATATATACCACATTTACTAATGTGGTTGTGTTAGTTGACAGCCGGCATGCATGTGGTGTATTTGTTGACCGTGATTGACTATGGTTGACATTGATTGACTATGGTTAAAAATGGCTAGCATACAACAGCCATGGTTGACAATGATTGACCACGATTGGCAAGGTTGACCAAGGGTTGACCATGGTTGACAATAGTTGACCAAAATTACAATGGTTGGCTTTTGTTGAATATGGTGAACAATAGTTTACCATGGTTAACTAGGGACTAAGAGCATAGAATGTGGTGGACTAAACATGACCGTGGAAGACCAAGTTGACCATGGTTAACATTGGTTGTCTATGGTTCACCATGGTTGGATGGTTGATCATTATTGACCATAGTTGACAGTGGTCGGCCATGTTTACCATGGTTGAGCAAGGATTACCATGGTTGAGCCAAGATTATAAGATAGATTGAAGTGGGCAATGGGTGACCATGGATGACCATGTTGAGTATGATTGACCATGGGGGCCATAGTTGACAATAATTCGTCATGGTTGACCATGGAGACTGTTGCCACTTTTTCTAGCACCTATAGCACAAGTGCTTTAGGAGATACGAAAGCTTACTAGAGACAGCCTGTGGGTTGATTGTAGACCCATGCCTAGGGCATCTTAGAGGGAGGAGCACTTTTGGATGTTATGAGCAGGACTTTCTGTTGAACTCCAATTGTCACATAGTTTGAAAAGATAATAAAGGGGCTTGGTTCAATAATCTTTCATCAAGGTGAGCTCAAGCCAATACATGGATCTAAATGCACAGGGGGTAAATCAGACTAATCTCAAAGAGAAATGTTTGGTTTTGGTGGCCGACACCTAACAATAAGTAGTTTAATATCAGAGTTGTAGTAAAAGTGAAGAGGAGAAAAGAGAGGAGGGAATTCGATGCATAGGGTTGGAAACAAGACAAAATCCTAAGCAACAATGTTCCGGAAAAAGTATGGAACACTAAAGATGTGGAATGTTAGAAATAGTGGAGTGCTAAGTAAGGTCCCAAACAATATGCATCATGGATACATTTATCACCAAACAATAATTAGTAAATCTGTGCACATTACAGGGACTGCAGGCTATCAAATAACACAAGTAAATGTGTAACTACGCTAGTACTTCTCACTACTTAACAACAAACATACAACCATGAATAAGAGTGAAACTAACAACTTCATTACACTATTTTAGAGGGAGAAAGAACATAAATGAAGTGATATATAGAGGAGCAAAACATAGTACACATTGTTCTGATTGGAATCAACAAAGAGTTTCATTAATCCTCAAAATGAGTCCAATTCACTAGTCGATTACATTTAGTAATAAATAACTCAAGTCCCTTATGAACATACAAATAGAACCAAAAGTGGAACCATAGAATTTGGACCCCTTAGGTGCAGAATTTTGGAACCTCTTTTAAGTGTTTCTTCCCTCTTTTCATTAGGAGAGGAAGAGATTTGAAAATAAGTTACAAAATATCTCAGCTAGAGCTCCAACTATCTGATCAACTAGTTGTCTTGGTGTGTGATAGCTCAGCTACCCAACTGATTACAATAGATTTGATTTCCTTCTTGAAATAAAAAAAATTGCAGAATAAAAGAAAAATGAAAAATTGAATGATGATGGGAGGAAAATATCTCCACGCCATTCCTGTTATGGCCTCTACTCAGGCCATGTCTCTGCCTCAATGATTTGACTGATCTTCCTGTCACTTTCCTCTTTAACCGCTTGAATTCAATGAACTTCCCAGTTTCTAGAGTTGGGAGTGATTAATAGTGGTGGCCTCTATGTTGCTCGTGAATCGTAGCTGCTGACTCATCCATCCCTCTAGACTTCCTATATAACACTATCAAAGCCACGAAATGCCCAGTAACACAATCACATAAGCATATTAGAGCTCAGGTTGTTAAGGAACTTTAAACTGAACACGCTTTACAAAACTGTGAACACTGATCTCTGATTGGCCCCTTATATCTTAACCTTCGGAGCTTAGGTGGAAACTATAGGATAGAGGCCTAGGGACTCAAGTCCTAAGTCTTCATGAGTTAAAAGCCCTTTAGCTGTGATGGGGGCTGATTCTTCAAAACATTATATCACTAATGGTCCCCATGTGTAACACATGGGACCACACACTTACGCACTTGGGCCCATTTGAAATATCGCAACTTAGCGATTGGCGATTTCATAACATTGTATTTGGTCGCACCCTCCCAAAACTTGTGATTACGACACGTGACATGGCCCTGATCCGCATGTAGAGGGAATGAGGGAGGGACCACACCAATGCTTGAATAGATAAAAGCCTTTGATAAACTTTTCCCGCTTTACAAAAAAATTTGTTAACCTTCTTCCCAACCATTGGTCGAAACACACAACACAAACATATTTATGTCATCTACCTTATGCCACTTGTCTGCATTATTTTCGGCCCACAGTATCAGGTGTTTCTCCGATATGCATATCGGAAGAAACCCCGATACGCTCTTCTATGAAATGTCGATATCACACTATTTGCAATTGTCGATATTTCATGACCTCCAATTTGTAGGACCTTTGATATTGTGATCGTCAATGTCTCTCGGACTTTCGATATGCTCTTCTTTCTTTCCTTTCAAATGGAACAAAACCCCTTAACTTCAACTGACCGTATCTTCTGATCCAAAAGTCCATTTTTGGACTTCCACATGTCATTGGAAATTGTATTCTAAGTACTATCCAACGAAGAGGGTCCAATTTAGCTTTGAGTGATTATGTTGCTTAGAAGATGGCTGAAAATGTCTCTATTCTTTTAAACACTTTGGGTAGCTAAAAACACATTTTGTAGTAGGTGACAACATTGGCTCCAACTGGGGTTAGTGCTTTGCTGGAAAGGTGTTGTGAACTTGTAGACCAGTATTCTTCACCCTTGGGCATGGAGTTAAAAATATAATGAACTTATATTTCAAAAAAATCTCCATGGAACTTTATTCACAGGGAGTCCTTTTCTTATCAAACTAAAATGTAGAAAAATAAATTCTAACAACTAGAAATTAAATGCTCACCTAGTGATCTTATTTATGTACAAGGCTCAATTCAACCAAGTGAAGTCAACCTTCCAATGTTACTCATCATAAGAAGGAGAGTCGCCAAATTTGGCTGAATAAGATCTCTGAGGGTTTATTTGCAGCTCGACGATGTTTCCTTCTTTGCTTTCTTGATCACTGGGCAATGCTTCTTGATGTGAGTAGATATCTTCTCTAAATGGAGTCTCACAAACATCTTCAACAGAGTCATTAACCTCAGGAATATTTTCAACATTAAAAAATACGCAACAATCTTCAAACAAAGCATTTGGTGGATATAATCTTTTGCAATAATGATTGAATGCTATGTTAAAACGTTTTAAGGAAGATATGCTACCACGAGGTATTGTTTTGTACCAAGCTCTAACATCTTCTTCTAAAGAGTACATGAATAATTTCATTTGTGCATCTTCAAAAGTAATACCCTTTTTTTCCATGCATTAATGAAAATCCTTAAGGTTTTGGTCTGACCTTCTATATGTTTTTCCACTGAATCTAGGCAAATAGGTATTCCATTCATGAAATGAAGGGACATGATTGGGATAACCAACAATAGAAGAAAAATCTAGTGGGGAAAATTTGTTGGCCAAGAATGCAGGAATGGCCATTTTGAAAACCCCTTTAGGTGAGTGATCTCAAGTTCAAAGGTAGAGGAAATTTTCAGTTGATTAGCATCAGAGCGAGTATGAGGCCTCTTGAAAGCCAGGATGATCAAATAAATATATAGACAGTGAAGTCACCAGGATGCTTATAATGAGATTCAGATAGTGGAGTCGCCAAGGTGAGAGATATTCAACCCACACTTCCCTTGCTCACCTGATAGATGGAATGTAAAAATTTATCATACCCATGGAAAATTATTCTGATTCATTCCCCGACAATGACACTAAAAACATATTGTCGCTTTTTCTAGCACCTGTAGCACAAGTTCTTCAGGACATATGAAAGCTTCCTATAGACAACCTCTAGGTTGATTGTAGACTAGCGCCTATGACATCCTAAAGAGAAGAGTTATTTTGGATATTATGAGTGGGGCTTTCTATTGCACTCCAATTTTCACGTAGTTTGAAAATATAATAAAGGGGGCTTGGTTCAATAGTCTTTCATCAAGGTGAACTCAACCCTACATGGATCTAAATGCACAGGGGGTAAATCAGACTAATATCAAAGAGAAATGTTTGGTTCTAGTGGCCGATACACAACAATAAGCAGTTTAATATTTGTGTCGTAGTAAAAGTGAAGAGGAGGAAAAAGAGGAGGGAATTCGATGCATAGGGTTGGAAACAAGACATAATCCTAAGCATTAATGTTCCTATAGAAGTATGGAAGACTGAAGAGGTGGAATGTAATCAATAGTGGAGCATTAATTGTTGTGTTGTGTTATATTCTTTCCACGACTAACCTACGTAGTGAATTGGGGGGTTAGA
>APFE030762175.1:3450-42877 GCA_000404065.3 Pinus taeda | reverse complement strand
TAAATCTAAAGCTCCTGATAAAGGAAAGGGATCTGATGATGCTCCTTCTGCAGAGGCAAAAACCACCTCAGAGAAGGTGGGGATGTGTACTTGGCTTCTTCAAGTACACATGTAGATCATGAGGCATGGTTGATTGACTCAGGTGCATCCTTTCACTTCACTCCCCATAGAAAGTGGTTCTGCGAGTATGAGAAATACGGTGGTGGTGATGTCTTCTTAGGGGATGATAGGGAGGCTAGAATCATTGGTCAAAAGTAAAGTTGAATTTGCAAGGTGGAAGGGTTAGAACACTTCTTAGTGTTCTGCATATTCCTGCATTGGCCATAAATCTGATTTCCATAAGCAAGCTGGATGATGCATGTGTAAAAACAGTGTTTGAGAAGGATACCTGCAAAATGGTTCGACGAGCACTAGTATTGATGTGGGGAGTTCGGATTGGAACTATTTACAAGCTGCAAGGTAGCACTATTGTTGATGGGTGCAACAGTTCTGTGGTTCCTGAAAGTGGAGCAGAAAATCTAGTGGCCTTTGGAGAGAAGACCATGTTGTGGCATCAAAGGCTTGGACATATTGGAGAGAAGGGCCTTCGAATACTTCATGGTAAAGGTATGGTAGAAGGTATGAGTAATAGCTCTCTTAATTTTGATTTATGTGAAAAATTTGTGTATATGGGAAGCAGAATCAGGTCAGTTTCCCCTCTGGTGGTAAGAGGGCGAAACAGATATTAGAGCTTGTGCACAGTGATGTGTTTGGACCTATGAAGGTTCCACCACCACTAGGTAAGTCTGTGTACTATGTATCATTTATAGATGACTTCTCAAGGAATACATGGATATATTTCCTTAAGAAGAAATCTGAAGTCTTTGACAGGTTTAAGAATTTAAGGCTCTGGTGGAAAATCAGACAGAGAAGAAGATAAAGGTACTGAGGACAGATAATGGTGGAGAATTCTGTAGCAAGGAATTTGAAGAATGTTTTAAGAAGTGTGGTATAGCACGGCAGAAGAATACTCAATATACACCTCAACAAAATGGAATTGCAGAAAGAATGAACAAGACATTGATGGAAAGGGCATGAAGCATGCTCAATGGTGCTGGGTTAGGACAAGAATTTTGGGCAAAGGTGGTGGAGACAACATGTTACCTGGTCAACAGATCACCTTCATCAGCATTGGAGGATAAGAATCCACAAGAGGTATGGACTGGTAAGAAACCCTCTCTTTCACATCTGAGGCTATTTGGATGTGATGCATATGTACATGTTCTAAAGGAAAAAAGAACCAAGTTAGATAGTAAATCTGAAAAGTGCATATTTATTGGGTATAAGTATGGTTTAAAGGGTTATAAACTTTGGAACCCAGTAACAAGGAAGGCTGTGTACAGCCAAGATGTGGTGTTTAGAGAGGTGAAAGATGTTATTAAACATGAAGTCCCACCGAAGGAACCTAATAAGATAGATTTTGAGCTTAAGGAGGAAGAATCAGATTCTACAGCAGAAGAGGAATTAGAAGATGAAGAGCCACAAACTCCGGGAGTGAGAAGATCAGTTCGAGAAAGAAGGTAGCCAGAAAGGTATAGTCCATTTGCTTTCTGTTCAAATTTCACTTTATCTATTACTGATGATGATCCCAAAACTGTGAAGGAAGAAGTAGATTCAGAGGATGGAAAACTTTGGAAAGAGGCCATGGTTGATGAAATGGTATCTTTGCACAAAAATGAGGCTTGGGATCTGGTGGAGTTGCCGGCTGGAAGCAAAACCCATTGGCAGCAAATGGGCATTTCAGAATAAGACAAATGCAGAAGGAAAGGTGGAGAAATACATATCTCGGTTGGTAGCAAAAGGTTATTCCTAGGTGTCGGGAATTAATTTTGGTGATATTTTTTCTCCTGTTCCCAAGGTAGCTTCTATTAGATTAATTTTATTTGTTGTTGTTGCTTCTAATTTTGAGGTAGAATAGATGGATGTGAAGACAACATTTCTTCATGAGGATTTGGAAGAGGAGATCTACATGAATAAACCTAAATGCTTTGTGGTGAAGGGTAAGAAATAACTGGTATGCAAGTTAAAGAAGTCTTTGTATGGGTTAAAAGTCACCAAGGATGTGGTATCATAAATTTGATACATTTATATGGGGACTTGGCTTCACCAGAAGTAAAGCAGATCATTGTGTATATTTTAAATTAATTGGTGACCATGTTATTTATCTGGTCTTTTATGTGGATGATATGTTGCTGGTTGGAAATGGAAAAGAAATTATCCAGGATTTGAAGACCCAATTGTCCTCCAAATTTGACATGAAAGATCTCGGTGCTACAAACTATATTTTGGCCATGGAAATTAAAAGAGATCGGGCAAAGAGGAAGCTCTGGTTAAACCAGAGGAAGTATGTCGAGACAATATTACAGAGTTTTAATATGTAGGATAGTAAACCAGTGAAGGTTCCTATTCCTGTAGGTGTGAGGTTATCTGCTGAACAGTGTCCCAAGACACAAGAAGAGGAAGAGGACATGTCCCATGTTCTATATGCAAGTGCAGTCGGTAGCTTGATGTATGCAATGGTCTGTACTAGTCCAGACATTGTACATGCAGTGGGAGTATTGAGCAGGTTTATGTCAAAACCAAGGAAGGAGCACTGGACAACAGTGAAGAAGGTTTTCAGGTGTTTGCGTGGCACTAGTGATTATGGTTTGTGCTACCAAGGAAGACCAGGATTGGATAGAGTGTTTGATATTCGTGGCTTTGTTGATGCAGACTGGGCTAGAGATCTGGATCAGAGAAGATCTACAAGTGGGTATTTGTTTGACCTATTTGAAGGTGTAGTCAGTTGGATGAGTAAGAAACAATATGTAGTGGCACTATTAACTTCAGAGGCAAAATACATGGCAACCACTCATGCAAGCAAGGAAGCAGTTTGGTTGCAGAGATTGTGTTCAAGTATGGGGTTAGTACAGGGAGCTATAAGGATAGACTGTGACAGTGAAAGTGCAATTTTCTTGGCAAAGAACCATGCTTATCATTCAAAGACAAAGCAAATTGATGTTCAGTATCACTCTGTGAGGGATATGATAGAAGACAAAAAGGTGTTGTTGGTAAAGGTGGACACTTTGAAGAATACTGCAGTTGCATTGACAAAATCTGTGAGCTCTGAGAAGTTCTCTTGGTGTAGAGAAACAATGGGCATTTTAGGGTTGGAAAAATGACTAAGCTGTCATGTGGCCCCCTATGGAAAGAAAACAACAAGTGGGAGATTGTTGGTTTGTGTTATATTCTTTCCACGACTAACCTACGTAGTGAATCGGGGGGTTAGAGGGGGGGCGGAGCCCCCCCTTCGTTGCGTCGATTGTGTAGCGGGGGGGCGGCAAACCCCCCTGTCTGGGGGGTTTGAGGGGGGCGGGTAGCCCCCCTCTACGGGGTTCGGGACAACGCCCTGAGATTTTTTTTTTTTGGACCCTATATTAGGTTGGGCGAACCTACCTATGGTTTTTTCGGTCCCTGGTTTTGGACGCGATGGTTTTCGGTCCATGGTATTCGATGCTTCGGCATGTATAAATATGTATTGTAACATTGAAAGGAATATAATGAAAAATCAAGCTGGTAGTCTCGATTTTGAGATCCAGTGAGAAATCTCTGTGTATATGTGTTTTATGTGTTATGCTCTCGCATTTTTATTTTTCCTGTGATTTAGAATTCGTATGCAGGTAATTTCTGTACGGGGTTAAAACCTACATTAATTAAGGTCCCAAACTATATGAAACATGGATACATTTATCACCAAAAGAAAATTAGTAAATCTGTGCACATTACAGGTACTGGAGGCTATCAAATAACACAAATAAATTTGTAACTATGTAGGTACTTCTCACTACTTAGAAGAAAACATACAATCATGAATAAGAGTGAAAACGATAGCTTCATTACACTATTTCAGAGGGAGAAAGAACATAAATGAAGAGATATACGAAGGAGAAAAACATATTGTGCATTACTCTAATTGGAATCACCAAAGAGTTTCATTAATCCTCAAAATGAGCCCAATTCACCAGTTCATTACATTTAACAATACGTAGCTCAGGTCCCCTATGAGTAGGAAAATACAACCAAATGTGGAATAAAAAAATTTGGACCCCTCAGGTGCAGAATTTTGGAACCTCTATTAATTGTTTCTTCCCTCTATTTATAAGAAGAGGGAGGTCTTTGAAAATCATTTATAAAATATCTTAGTCATAGCTCTAGTTGTCTAATCGACTAGCTGTCTCGTGTGATAGCTCGGATGCCCAATTGATTACAATAGATTTGATTCCCTTCTTGAAATAAAAAAATTGCAGAATAAAAGAAAAAGGAAAAACTAAATGATGATGGGAGGAAAATATCTCCACGCCATTCTTGTTATGGCCTCTTCTTAGACCACATCTCTGCCTCAATGATTTATACAATCTGCCTATCTCTTTCCTCTTTAGCCACTTGAATTCAATGAACTTCCCACTTTCTAGAGTTGGGACCAATTAACAGTGGTGGCCTTTGTGTTTCTCGTGAATCGTAGCTTTCATCTCATCCATCCCCCTAAACATATTGTATAATACTATAGGAGCCATGAAATGCCCAGTAACACAATCACACAAGCATATCAGAGCTTTGGCCATTCGAGAACTTTAAATTGAACATGCTTTATAAAATTGCGAACACCAATCTTTGATTGGCCCCTTCTGCCGTAGCCTTGGGGGATTAGGTGGAAACTATAGGATAGAAGTATGTGGAGTCAAGGGCTAAGGCTTAAGGAGCTAAAAGCCTAGTAGCTAGGACGGGAATCGATTCTTCAAAACATTATATCACTAATGGTCCCCATGTGTAACACATGGGACCACACATTTAAGTGCCTGGGCCCATTTGAAATATCGTAACTCGGCAATCAGCGGTTTCATACATTGTATTTGGTTTCACCCTCCAAAAACTTGTGATTGCGATGCGTGATGTGGCCCGATCGATGTGTAGAGGAAATGAGGGAGGGCCCATGCCAAAGCTTGAACACACAAAAAGCTTTGATAAAATTTTCCACCCAACCATATTTATTAACCTTCCACCCAACCATTGGTCAAAACACACAGCACAAACATATTTATGTTGCCCGCCTTCTGCCACCTGTCTACAACGCTTTTGGCCCATGGTATCGAGTGTTTTTTCGATATGCATATTTGAAGAAACCCTGATATGCTCCTCTATGAAATGCCAATATTAGATTGTTTGCGATCTTCGATATTCCATGACCTCCAATTTGTGGGACCTCTGATATTGTGATTGCCGATGTCTCAGACCTCCGATATGCTCTTCTTTCTTTCCTTTCAAAGGGAACAAAACCCCTTAACTTGAACTGACCATATCTTCTGATCCAGAAGCCCATTTTTGGACTTCCACATACTATTGGAGAGCTTATACGAGCACTATCCAATGGAGAGGGTTTGATTTAGCTTTAAGTGCTTCTATGGCTTGGAATACGGTGGCATAACTCTCTTCTCTTTTGCACACTTTGGGTAGCTGAAAACACATTCTGCAGTAGGTGACAACAAAGACCGTAATTGACAATGATTTTCCATGGTTGACCATGGCGCGCAGAGTTGAACATGGTTCACTATGTTTGATCATTTTTACCATAGTTAATTTTTAGTTGATGATGGATGACCATGGTTGTCTAAAACTAATCATAGTTGGGTAAGATAGACTATGGTTGACCTTGGTTGTTTATGTTTCACCATGGTTGTCAATGGTTGACTATGGTTGGGTATGTTAACCATGGTTGATGATGTTGACCATGGGTGAACATGGTTTCACTAATTTTACCATGGTTGAACATATCATTAGTAAATATAGTTGATATATGCCAATGATGTGGTTTGACTAATTTGACCATGATTGACCATATTAGCGCATATCAACCACATTTACTAATGTGCGTGTGCTAGTCTATCATTTGACAAATTGAGGTGAACCATGGAGTAAACCATTGTTGCCCTCAATTGACCATGACTGATAATGATTACCATTATTGACCAGGGATTAAAGAGAATATTATGGTTAACCTTTGTTTACCATGGCTTATGAGGTTGACTGAAGTTGAAGAGTGTTGACTATCGATGAACATGGTTGATTGAGTTTCACCATTGTCAACCATAAATATAAAAATGTTATGTAACATTAATCTAACATTGTAACACTAAAGTTGATAATTATTACATTGTTACATTAATGTTGACCATGGTTAATGTGACATTAATGTTATAAAAATGGTTTCATTAATGCTTGAGGAGGGTTGACAACATTGACCATGGTTGGTTATGGTTGGTTGTTCATGGCTTGTGGTTATGTTTGGTTGATTATGTGGTTATGATTGGTTATGGTTGGGAGAAATATTATGGTTGACCTTGCCTAATTATAGTTCATCTTGGTTCACCATTATTGACCATGGTTAACCTTAGTTTACCAAGAATGAAGAGAATATATTATGGTTGAGTAAGCATGGCCATGGATGACCATGTCGAGGATGGTTGGCCATGGATGGGTATGGTTTGAATATGGTGTCCATGGTTGACTATGGTTTGGCATGGATGAGCATGGTCACCATGGTTGAATGTTGTTTAACTAGTTTGATCATGCTTGAGAATGGTAAATTAAAGTAGAGCTTGGTGACCATGTATAACCAACGTTGAGCTTGTTCAAGCATGGTTGAACTTGTTAGAAAAAAATTAACTATGGTAAACTATGGGTGATTATGGGGAACACCTTTAACCATGGTTCTCAATGTTTAACTAGATAGATGACTATTGTTGACCATGTGGGCTATGGTTGAACATGATTAACCATGGTTCATTATGCTGGCCATGTCAATCATGGCCAAGTATCCTTTAACCATATTGTCTATGGATGTTTATGGTTAATAATGAATGAAAATGTTGACCTCTTAAAAAATTGTCAAGCATGGCTGGCCATGGTTAACAAAGTAAAGTACGTGACAACCATGCTTGACTATAGTTGAGATGATTTGACCATGGTTGAAATTGTTTTCCATGTTTGACCATGTTAAGAATTTTTTCCCATCCCTGAGTTTATTTGACCATGGTTGACTGTGGTCACCTATGCTTTACAGTGAGTGAACATGGTTGTCAACATATAACTATAGATGACTATGGTTAATTTTTTTTTTTTTTTACAATGGTTAAATATGGTCAAACATATATATATAACAATGTATTTATGTGACATTAATATAACAATGTAATATTAATGTTGATAATTTCTACATTGTTACATTAATGTTGAGCATGGTTGATCATTCTTAGTCATGGTTGACCACAATGGATGTTAGAGTAATGTTAATGTTACATTAATATTACAAAAATTGTTGAAGAGGGATGAAAAGTTTGACCACATTTGAAGCGATTTGACCATTGTTGATTAAGGTAGCTTAAGGTTGACCTTGGTTGATCATAATTTGTTACGATTACCATGGTTGATCAAGGATAAAGAGGATAGATCATGGTTCACCTTTGTTTATTTTGGTTGCCTATGGTTGACTGACCGTTGCTGACTATTGTCAATCATGATTACTATAGTCAACCACGATGAGCCATTGTTGAACATGTTTCATTATGTTTGATCATCTTGATCATGGTTGACCATTGTTGGGGATGTTGACTATGGTTGACCATGTTCACCATGGTAGACCTTGGTTGTCCACATTCTCTATGGTTGAATATGGTTGTCTATGATTGACCATGGATGCCATGTTTCACCATCTGTTTCTTGTGGTTTGCCACATTACGATGTTGGATACATTTTGTACCATTCTGACGTCGCAACATGTTTGCCACAATGTGATGTTGGTTTGTCTGTCATGTTCGTTCATTTTTCACAATGCTATGCAAAATTTTTTCATCACATTATCTAAGAATTTATTTTTCGCAATAGTTTCACACATTTTTTTTGCACAACCACATCACGTTGCTAGTTTTGTAATGTCACATTGTGACATAGGATAAGTTGTGACAATGTCACATTGTTGGATAAATTGTTTGTTAATTTTGTAATGTCACATTGTGATGTTGGATAAATTGCAATGTAATGTAACATTGTGATAATGTTTGTCACATTACGGCATTGGATAAATTTTTGTACCATTGCAATGTCACAACATGTTTGTCACACTATGAGGTTGGCTTGTTTGTCACATTAGTTCATTTGTCACAATGTGATACTAGATTTTTTTCATCACATTGTCCAAGAATTTATCTTCATAACATTTTCACACATGCACATTACATTGTTAGTTTTGTAATGTCACATTGCATGTTCATGTCATTTTATTTGCACAACCACATTGTGATGATGTGCAATATTCATAAAAATGAAATATCTATTATTTATGTTTGTGACAATGGTGATGTTGATTTATTTGTCACTATGTCATGATGGTGTTTTTCATCATATTGTCCTAACATTTGTTTTCATAACAGATTGACACCATTTTTTTGCATAATCACATTGAAAGGTTCATTTTGTAATGTGACATTTTGATTATGGTTTTTGTTCATAAGAAAGCAATGCTTATTTTTGTTGCTTGACACGATGAGACATTGATTTTTTATCATCACATTGCCTTGACATTTAATACTACTTTCTATTTAGTATCAATAATGTTTAACATTTTTAACATGATAAATAATGTTAAATGTAATGTTAACATTTAATGCTAATATGTATGAGGCATGATTAACATCTTTAACATAATAAATAATGTTTAACAACCTTATGATTGTTGTTTCATATTCTTTACCATCTTAATTATGCGAATACTTTTCATCTTCATTATGTAATGGTCAATATTTATTTTGGTACTAGGAAATCCATTTGTTTCCTTATGTATCAAGACATTTGGAAGTTTCTACCATTCTAGATTATTGAAATAATATTAATATTAACTTAAAAAGGAAAAAAATGTCCTCTAAAAAAATCATTTATTTTGTGTAGGTTTTAACTCTATACAAAAGTTACCTGCAAATGAATTAAAAAAAAAACAGAGAAATATACAATGGAAAGAACAAAAAATAAACACAGAGATTTTTCTCCTGGAACCCAAAACTGGGAAAACCAAATTGATTTTTCATTATATTCCTTTCAATGTTACAATACATTATGTACATGTTGAAGCATTTATAAACTCTAAATCCATTAACAATGTATTAGAACATAATCATAATTCCCTTGACCAGATCTACAAAATACCATGGGTGATTTCGCCCAAAAAATAAATCAAGGCATTACCCCGAACCCTATGCAAGGGGGCTACCACCCCCCTCCAAACCCCCCAACAAGGAGGGTGACCACCTCAATATGCCCATTGCAATTTAATAATATTTGGGGCTAGTCATGCAAAGAATATAACACATACATAACATTTTGGAGAGTGCATGATGGTTTGAAACAATATATCTAATATTAACACTTATTCATATCAATAGTTACAGTATTATATCTACAACTCTATATAATTAATTTACTGTTGTAATAGCATTATATTAATATTAATATTAAAAACATATAATTATTATTATTATTATTTAAATAAAAAATATAAACAATATAAAAGAGAATATTAATATATTAATAAATTAATACCAACGTTAATGTTAATTTTAATAGTAACATTAACAATATCAGAGTTAATGTTAATCATTTTTTGATTTCAAAACGCATAACCAAGTGTCTTAGTATTAAGATTAACACTAACACTAATGTTAATGTTATTAATATTTTCTTGTAAGGTGAAATTTTTTATTGCCTTTGAAAATAAGAGTTTGCAAAAGATACTAAAAATACTCAGGTCAGTCTCTCATTAGGGAGACCTGACCAAATCTAAAAAATCACTCTTCGCGAGGAAGAGATAGTCATTTCAATACAAGGTGAGCTTAAAGTAAACATAGTAAACCAAATACATTGTCTAAAGCATATATGTAGAATTGAGTCTACACCATAGGAAACATTGCAAATAAACTATACTAGGTAGAGTGATTCGAATAAGAACCTACAACTTGGATGGGATACTTAGAGCCCTCATGTGCTTTCCTAGCCAGCGAAGAAATGCTAAGATTTTAATCAATTCTCTGATCCAAATCTCTTAAATGCTGGTGAAGGTGTTCTAAGGAATGGAGAACATTAGTTCGTTGCTCATGTTTATCCAGGATGGTGCGACCCAAAAGGAATTTCATCTGCTAATAAAGATCCATTTTTTTCATTTATTGGTTGAAACATGAAAATAATGATCATGATTTTGATTAAGAATCAATCATCCTCCTAAATATAGAACTAAAAAAGGCCAAGGAAATAGAGGATACACTAATAAGTTTGCTAAAACAAAATTAAAGAAATTGTGAGAAGCTAGATGTAGAGGTTGCATCCTTAAGAAATGATCTAGAGAAGGAAAATGTTGAGTTGAATTTGAACATAAAGTTTGAAAAAGGGACTAAATCATCAAATAAAATTCTTAGCTACAAGAGATATCCATATATTAAAATAAGTCTTGGTTATAAAGAATATCATGATATGTTCAAAGGAGAATCAAGCTCAATGATAACAAAAGAAGAAGAACCTAAAAGTTATGTCATATGTGCTTAAAGGATCTAGATGTAATCCAAACATAGTGAAAAATAAAGCTAAGGATCAACAAAGACATGACGCTATTGGCAACAAAAAAAAAGTAGGAAAGAAAGTGAAGACCAACCAAAACCTAGGAATGGATTCATGAGAATTACTCCACCAAGAGGGTTGTTCACATCAATATGTTGAAATTTCTTTTATGGATATTACTTTTCATGAAATAATTTTGGTTATAATGCAATAGATTGTAGAGCCTATGTAAGAAATGACTATATGAGGAATAAAAATAGGGGATCATATAAAATATTAAAGAATGGTTGTGTGAACAACAATCCTAGTTTTAGAGCCTAGATTTACCTCAGGCTGAAGGAAGGCAGGTCTAGGGTAACATCAAACCATGCTTAACCTCGTAGCTAGCCCTACCAGGTCGGGAGAGGGCTCTCTCCTTGTGAATTTCAGTCAAGATGATTGAATCAAATATGGATTTTAGGCTAGGTATAGTAGCTCAGAGGATTTGATTGGATTTGTTTTGGGTCAAAACAACAAGAGAAAGGATGATTTGGACTATGGAATTGATGTCAGTTTCTGTCGGAAAACCTGGGGCAAATTAATTGCCATGTTCAACCAAGTGAAGATTGTAAATGTGAGAAGTATAGGGGAGAAAGCCTGCTTCCCTGCAGGCATTAGACAAAGGATGAATCTACAACAACAAATTTATATGAAAGAGAATCACGAGGTTGCTCAATAGAGAATCTAGCCAAGGATGAATTCTGCTAAGACAACCATTACAACTAATTGCAAAATCATCATGAAAATAGCATCATTACGGATGAATTCCTAACATATCACTTAGATAATGCTGTAACAAGGCAGAAAAACATATTGTGTAAATGAATTACAAGAAAAACATACTAAACACTGCATCGTGATGAATCCCAGATCCAAAGGGCAAAATACTGCTTTATTAAAATGATATTCAAGAAAAAAAATTACACAAAGCCAAGACAACCTCTCTGCTACAAAAATTGAACCTCTACACTATGAAATTCATAAAATTTATACATTTAGCTCATCCCTATATTAAGGGAATTGAGTTCAACAATCTTCTTCAAAATAGAATTAGTTACATTAAACTTGGACCGAATTTCTGAAAATAAGTGTTGAAGATGAACTCGTATCTCCTAAACCATAGCACCTGTTACAAAACTGAAAGAGGTTTTTGTAGATAAGGTCATGTTGGAGAAAAATTCTCTCAAATTATAGAAATTCATTTCCAGTTGCTTGGAATCTGTGCCACAAAATCATCTCTAAAACAGAAAATCATTAAAAACTTAAATCTGTCAAAATGAGTTGTAAAGATCTAGTCAAATATTCAAATTCATGACACCTGTGAATAAATTGAAAGAGGTTTTTGTTATATGGCTCATGGTTAACTAAAACCTCCTTGGTTTTTTCAAAATTACTTTCTATATGTTGTAAAATGGCACCGTACTAAAATTACTAAAACAGTAAAATAAATGAAAATTTTGCTTTGTTTTAATGCAAAGGTTCAAATATCACTGCATATCTCCCACATAGTAGCACTTGTGCATAAAATGAAGGAGGTATTTTTTATTTGGTATGTGATGGAAAAAAACCTCTTTCACTTTTGTAAAATTTCTTTCCAAACTGATTTTGTAGTAAACTTGTCCCTGTGTGTAGTAAATGACCTCAAAACATGCATAACCAAGAATCAATCATTCATTTCGATCATATCTTATGATCCAGAAACCGGTTACATGAGTGTGATATACCATTGGAAATATTTTTACGAGCTTCTTCTGATGGACACATTTGTGACATGTTTTGTGATGAATATCATGTGCAAAACATCTAACCAAACCAAACCTAATAAGAGCTCATGTTGATCCCTCGTGACAGGCTGCGAAGACTGGCACTAACATCGGCCTTATTGGGGATGACAGCTCCATGGAGGTGTCAAGAACACCATAGACCAAGTGCCTCATCCATTGGGCAATGCAGTCAAACAGCTGCAAACTCAAAACAACTCATACCAATCCAAACATACACATACTGCAACTTGTACATAACAAATATCACAAACTGAAATGTTGCCTTTGGCAGCCTATTTATTTACAAATCTACCATGCTTTGCTGCAAAACCAATAGATCAAGTGATGATGTAATTCTATATCAACCAATCAAGTAACTGTGACAATGATGCTATTTGTTGATAGTGTTTGAACCAGAAGATAGTTAGAAATCCTACCAGTAGTATATACCCATAGCACCTCTACCTTTGTAAAAGGCAACTTGGTTTTTCTTTCAACTTAAAAATATATTCCATATATTTTGCTATGGGATCATAGAAACTAGATTCTATCTACTGTCCCAGCTCATTAGCATATGCTCTTGGCTGGAGATTGTCACATCCTCATTGTAAATCATAACATCCTTCAATCCAACCATCCAAGGGTAGCCTTATCCTTTCTTCTTTGGGAGGAGGAAGAGTTTCCAAGAACTATTTAGGGTCTTGGAATTCATTTGATTTAATTTGAACATCCAATAATTCAATTTCATTTTCCAATCTTTCAACTACTAAGCCAAGAAAACAATATTTATTCTCAGGTGTGAGTCGGCTAGATTTCAAGCTAAGAAACAATGATGTTAACAAAATATGATCAATCTGAAATTTTGCTATCTCATCCCTTAAAATCAATAACATTTCACTAGATAATGGATTTTCCACATACCCTATCATTGGTGATTACCATCAACGTTCTGAAAACTAGATTCTTTGGCAGTGAAGTCGAAGCTCAGGATCTTGAACATTGGAGTCATCAGGTAGATGATTTCAGCCTTCATATGTGTCTGACTGTTGTCCACTATCAGCAATTAGATCTGCAACTTGAATGATCTTCCTCAGAGAAGATCTATAACCTCTTCCCCAAGTCACCACTACGTTAGAGCCTAGATCTACCTCAAGCTGAAGGAAGGCAGGTCTAGGGTAACATCAAACCACGCTTAACTTGGTACCTAGCCCTATTAGGTCGAGAGAGGGCTCTCTCCTTGTGAATTTCAATCAAGATGACTGAATCAAATATGGATTTTAGGCTAGGTATAGTAGCTTAGAGGATTTTATTGGATTTGTTTTGGGTCGAAACAGCAAGAGAAAGGATGATTTGGACTATGGAATCAATGTTAGTTTCTGCCGGCAAACTTGGGGCAAATCAAGTGCCATGTTCAGCCAAGTGAAGATTGTAAATGTGCGAAGTATAGGGGAGAAATCCCACTACCCTGCAGGCATCAGACAAAGGATGAATTTGCAATAGCAACTTTAGATGAAAGAGAATCACGAGGTTGCTCAACAGAGCATCTAGCCAAGGATGAATTCTACTAAGACAACCATTACAACTAACAGGAAAATCATCATGAAAGGAGCATCATTACGGATGATTTCCTAACATATCACTTAGATAATGCTGTAACAAGGCAGTAAAAACATAATGTGTAAATGAATTACAGGAAAAACATACTAAACATCAGCACCATGATGAATCCCAGATCCAAAGGGCAAAACATTGCTTTATTACAATGATATTCAGGAAATTTTTTTACACAAAGCCAAGACAACCTCTCTGCTACAAAAATCGAACCTCTACACTATGACATTCATAAAATTTATACATTTAGCTCATCCCTGTATTAAGGGAATTAAGCTCAACCATCTTCTTCAAAATAGAATTAGTTACATTAAACTTGGACCGAATTTCTGAAAATAGGTGTTGAAGATGAACTCATATCTCCTAAACCATATCACCTGTTACAAAATTGAAAGAGGTTTTTGCAGATAAGGTCATATTGGAGAAAACAATCTCTCAAAGTTTGGAAATTCATTTCCAGTTGCTCATAATTGTTGCCACAAAATCATCTCTAAAACATAAAATCATTAAAAACTTAAATCTGTCAAGATGAGCTATAAATATCTAGTCACATATTCAAATTCATGACACCTGTGAATACATTGAAAGAGGTTTTTGTTATATGGCTCTTGGTTAACAAAAACCTCCTTGGGTTTTGCAAAATTACTTTCCATATGTTGTAAAATGGCACCGCACTAAAATGACTAAAATAGTGAAATAAATGAAATTTTTTCTTTGTTTTAATGCAGGCTCCAAATATCACTGCATATCTCCCACATAGTAGCACCTGTGCATAAACTAAAGGAGGTTTTTGTTATTTGGCATGTGATGGACAAAACCTCTTTCAATTTTGTAAAATTCCTGTCCAAACTGATTTTGCAGTAAACTTGTCCCTGTGTGCAGCAATTGACCTCAAAGCATGCATAACCAAGAATCAATCATTCATTTCGATCATATCTTATGATCCAAAAACTGGTTACAGGAGTGTGATATACCGTTGGAAAGCCTTTTCCGAGATTCTTCTGTTGGACACATTTGTGACATGTTTTGTGTTGAATATAATGTGCAAAACATCTAACCAAACCAAACCTAGTAAGAGCTCATGTTGATCCCTGGTGATAGGCTGCGAAGACTGGCACTAACACGTAGAAGTTTTAATAAGAGTGTTGTAGAACTGCAATTCATTTTCCCGCTTATTAGATCATGTTGAATGTTTCAAGTGCAATAGGTTTGGGCACAAAGCTTATGATTGTAGAAGAAACCTATTTAGGCTTCCAAATAAAATAAGAGAAGAAGATATTGTTAGAAATAGAAATAAAATAACAATGATATCAAGAAGGAAGCAAGAAAAGTAGTTAGAATGTGGCCATCTAGTTTGTCATGTTCAAAGAAAAGATAACCAATCATATATAGAAAATGGATGTTCAAATCATACAATAGGAGATAAAAACAAATTTCTCTCTCTAAAGGAAGTTAAAGGAGGGAATGTCACCCTTGGAAATAATAGTTCACGAAGGAAAATTGGAAAAGGCACATTAAATATTAGTGATGGAAGGACAAAAAATGAGAAATGTTCTACATATTGAAGAGTTAAAGAAAAACTTATTGAGCATAAGAAAAATGGTTGATCAAGGGTATTATATTATATTTCATTCTAAAGGATGTGAAATAAGAAAAGTAGGTTTAGGAAGATATGTAACAAATTCAATCAGCTCTCCAAACATTGTATATGTTCTGGATGAGATTAAAAGAAAGATAAACTTATCTATAGGAGTAGTATCCCTAACAACTCATCAGTGAAAGAAAAATATAAGATAAGTAGGATATTACAACACCTTAGACCACATTAAGAAGATGGGAGTGAGCTACAAGAGAAGGATGATGAAAAGGAAATTTTGCAGGATATGAATTAGCAGTTTAAAGTGAAGTGAATGGTGAAATTCATTTGGAAATAAAATCAAAAGGGGGAGAGTTGCAAATATGGAGAAGCATTAGTTTTGGGGAAGAAACCCTTTGATGTCAAAAGAGTTAAGTTATAGACAAAAGGAATCATAATTCTTGGGGGAGAAGTCCCAAAATGAAGAATTAAAAGGAAGTTCAAGCATAAGGGAAGTAGTTCTAAGATAGAGCTATGAAATAAGAAATGTCGCATACATGCACAAATAGACATAACCTTGACAGGGAGAGTTTAATTTTAGAGAAAGGAAAATTAAGAAATTAAAGGAAGTAATTGTTTTTTATTAAGATCTTAAGGGGATAATTGTAGCAAAAGGTAAAAACAACCCTTTGCCATTGATGTTAGAGGAGGATAATATGCATACATAAAGAAATATAACAGACAAAGGGAGAATTAATAGTTACTTAGAGAAATTGTAGATATAGGAAAATTTGCAGACACTAAAAAAAGTTGCATAAACTAGAAGAAGAGTTACATATAAGGATAAGTACAAGTTTAGGGGGGTTATTCTTTTGCCATTGATGTCAAAGGGGGAGAAGTTGTGGGCACAAGAATAATTGCAAAAAGGACGAGTTCTTCAACATTATTGCAAAATTGACTAAGGTTCGACATAAATTAAAATGGGGGAGATTGTTGGAAACACTTTTGTCATTAATTTGAAAGACAAGGGAAGACTACATAGGAAGACAACATATTTTCGAAGACAAATATTGGAAAATGAATACTGTTGGAAATATTGTTTTTGGACTTTTGATGCCCAATTTGAATACCCGATATTTGAAGGAATTTGTACTATAAATTTATCTCAAATTGGAGCATGGGATATATGGTTGGAAATATTCATCTAAGACATTTCCAACAATATATCACACTCCCTATAACTCCCTAGGAATAAGGAGATATGAAAGATTTTGTCACGATGGCCCAACCAAAATACAAGTACGACAATCTAACTAATTTTACAATTCAACCCCATGAGTGAATGTACAAATGCGATAAATAAAGGGAATATGAGTGAATTTGAACACCATCTCAAAAATTAGAGATATAATGTTGTAAGAAGAGATGAGGAATACTTTTTTGGGTGATTCTTGGAGTCTAAAGGCAGAAGCAAAAATGTGATTTATGAGGTCAATGAGTCATCTAAAAAATTTTGCTACAAATTTTCTTCTAGAATGTTTCAGATGATGAATATTGGAGGTTCTAAGGAGAATATATTCATGTGCACATGGTTGAAATTTTAGAACTTATTTTAATACTATTTATGAGATATGCTCTGAGGAAATTAGTTCTTTTGAATGATCCTGAAATCTTCTTAAAAAATTATAATTTCATATTTTTTCTATAAAAAAATTTCTAGGATATTTTAGAACTTGAAACTTGGCGGATACAAAAAGAATATATTCATGTACCTTTGGTTAAAACTTTGGACCTCGGTTCCGTGTAGTTTCAAAGATATGGTTTGAGGAAGGTATGATTCCTAATGCTCCTAAAATCTACTTTAAATAGGTCATCTTGGTATTTCCACTATATCTTTCTTTTTATGACATTTCAAACTATGAAATCTGGAGGAGATAGAGAAGCGATCTCAAGGTACTTGTGGTAGAAATTTTAGACCTTGTTTAGAGAAGATAGTGTTCTTGAATGCCCCTAAAACATGCTTCAAACATGTCATATTGGAATTTTTTTATACAAATTTCTTTCTAAGATGTTTCCTACTATGAAATATGGATGAGACAAAGAACATATCTCAATGTACGTGTGGTAAAAATTTCAATCCTTGTTTCATTGTAATTTTAGAGATATGATATAGGGGATTTAGTGTTCCTGAATTCTCTTTAAACATGCTTCAAATAGGTCAGCTTGGAAATTTCGCTATAACATTCTTTTAATATATTTTAGACTGTGAAATTTGGAGGAGATAAGGAAGTGAGCACTAGGTACCTATGGTAGAAGTTTCAGTAGTATAATTGTAGAATTTGATACATGGCATGTTGTATAAGTTCAGTCTTGGGAAAAATTCAAAAGCAACAATTTTTGCGAGAAGTAGACTTGGTGAAGGAAGAAGTAGCAAGCAATCCTACTAAAATCAGAAGAAATTAATAGACCTGGTGAAGGTAGAAGCAACAAGAAAACCTGGTTAAAGAAGAAGTAGCTAATAGGCATTGTGAAGCATAAAGTAGACTCATTGAAGTAGGTTGGTGCCTACTAACATTCATAACAGTAGGGATTGATGTCTCCTATAGGTTGGTGCCTACAAAGCAACATACAAAATTTGTGGCTTCAATTTATTGGTTCCTACAAAGAAGAAAAGGGGATGCTTAAAGAGAGCCACAATATCATTCATGAATCAAAGTGATCATCCAATCTCTTGCATGATCTTATCAAATGAAGTAAAATTTGTTTGAATTTTGTTGCATTCTTTTCAAGGTCATGATGTCCTATTGCATCTATGGATGGTATGATTGGATATTCCTCTCTAAGGCATTTTCAATGATACATCACACTAAAAAAAATTCCTCCTGGTTGAGAAGTTATGATCGTTTAATGTTGGAACTAGTGATAAAGGCCAAAAAGACGAAATTTATGTAAGTCACCAATTTTTTTAAAGATTGCACATGTTTATGGAAGATACCACCATTATCAAATTAATCAATGGCTCTAGGTGCATGAAAATGTGGATTGTTTAATGCACTTAAACAACTTGTACCTTTTGACTGATATGATGATGGTCAAAATGTTGTTTGGTGGGTGGTATGTAGAGATGCATGATATATAACCTCCCCCATTGAACTAATGAGACATTGACACATGGTAGGAATCGAATGGTTGTACATGTGACATATCTAAGTGGTAGCACAAGGACACATGGAGACTTGTGACAAGTCCACATGACAGTGAAGGATGATGTGGCATCCTATCACATAGCATGCCAACATGGTATTTTTGGTCAGCAAATAAGCACAAATTGAAGTGACATGAGGCCCAATCACAAGATTCCACATGGGATGATGATGTCAGCACACGAGCTCCTAATGGCCCTTAAGACCAGGGTCATGTGGCAAGGCTCTTTGGTTGGCTAAGGAAATTAACATTGGCTCATGGCCAAACAATGGAACAATTTACCCCAAGCAAAGAGTATAAGTCTTAGTGGAATGGAAAAGAGTTGCATTATTTTAAAAGTCATGATGTCCTCATGCATCTATGGATGGTATGGTTGGATATTCCTCTCTAAGGCCTTTTCAACGATAAATCACACTCAGAAAAAATCCTCCTGGTTGAGAAGTTATGATCGTTTAATGTTGGAACTAGTGATAAAGACCAAAAAGACCAAATTATGTAAGTCACCAATTTTTTTAAAGATCGCCCATGTTGATGGAAGATACCACCATTATCAAATTGACCAATCGCTCTAGGTGCATGAACATGTGGATTTCTTACTGCACTTAAACAACATGTACCTTTTGACTGATATGATGATGGTTAAAATGTTGTTTGGTGGGTGGTATGTAGAGATGCATGATATATAACCTCCCCCATTGAACTAATGAGACATTGACACATGGCAGGAATCTAATGGTTGTACATGTGACATATCCAAGTGGTAGCACAAGGACACATGGAGACTTGTGACAAGTCCACATGACAGTGAAGGACGATGTGGTATCCTATCACATAACATGCCAACATGGCATTTTTGGTCAGCCAATAAGCACAAATTGAAGTGACATGAGGCCCAATCACAAGATGCCACATGGAATTATGATGTTAGCACAAGGGCTCCCAATGGCCCTTAAGACCAGGGTTGTGTGGCAAGGTTCTTTGGTTGGCTAAGGAAATTAACGTTGGCTTATGGCCAAACAATGGAACAATTTACCCCAAGCAAAGAGTATAAGTCTTAGTGGAATGGAAAAGAAGTGTGGATCAATGTGGATTTGTGGTTATGTAAATATACATGGATTGTTTGGTAGAAAAGGTTGTTGGTTCAATTCTGCAAAGAGTCTCGTCGCAATGTTATATTATGTAGGCCCATTTGGATTTTTCTTTTATTTGTTTGTTTATTGTTTTGCACAAGTCACAATGGAGCTCATTGCAATGTTGTATTCTTTGAGCCCATGGCCCGAAGGGAGCTCACCATAGTGTTATATTGGTTAAGCCCATGGGCTTGTTAAAGTGTTATATCTTAGGCATGTAGCTTGAAGGGAACTCCCTACAATATTATATTGTTTGAGGTTGTGACCTAGAGAGAGCTCACTACAATATTATATTTGTTAAGTCCATGTGCTTGTCATAGTGTTATATCATAAGTCCATAGCCAAGAGGGAGCTCATCCTAGTGTTATATAATAACCCAGCAACCTACAGGGATCTCACCATAGTGTTATATTCTTTAAGCATGTGGTCTAAAGGGGTCTCACTGTAATGTTATATTGTTTAATATGTGGAGCTAGTAATTTTGTTACATTGTAAGCTCATGGGTTGGTGAGGCTATTCACAATACAATATCATTTTTTGGATCGCAATATACCTAGGGTTTGCGCTCATTGGGAATATTCATTATACGAGCGAAGTACTACAATAAAGAACTTTCAAGAATAATCCTATCACAACTAAGTGCTTTGGTTCGTTGGTTATGTAACTCATTTTGTGTAATGGAGGTTATGAGTTGGAGTCTTGTTGAACTTGGTTTGATCTTTTATAAGGGATAATTGTGCATCGATTTAGTTCATTTTATAGAGCCCTTAAAATATCATTTTGTCAAGCCCATAAAATCCATTTTGTAGAGCACACCCAAATTGTGCTACTTTTTCGAACCTTTAATTTAAATTTTTGCTTTAGATGATTTTTGTAGTCATTATGAAGCCAAATTAATTTTTCGAAGAAGTATCATGACCAAAATACTATAGTGATTAGTCTAGGGGGAACGAAGAGCCTTGATGATATATTTTTGATGTCCATAACTTATAATCTTTCTTTTGGGATTCTTAAGAGTTCATGAGCAATTTGTAATAGATGGTGTATGTATGACCAAATCAAGATTGGGAAAAGTGTCATGGTAGTAGATTTATGAAGATATTTTTGTGATGGGCAGAGCAAGTTATGACAACATTATGTCAACAGTAGTATGATCAATTTTTGAATACCTATATTGTTTGAGGGGCATGTGAATCTAGTTTGAAATATTGGTAAAAATTTTCCACACTAGGTTGAAGAAGGAGGTGAGTGCCTCCATAAACTTTGTTGCATTAACCAAGATGTATCCTATTGCAAGTGGGTGCTTGCACATTTTCTAGGTCATTGCCTTAATTAAGTTGTAGCCTATTACAAGTGGGTGCATGCACATTTTTATGGTTGGTGCCTCAATCATGTTGTATCCTATTGTGAGTAGTTCATTTCATATCATATGGGTAAGTGCCTCCAACAAGTTGGTTCTTGCAAATCTCTATAAATGAAGTGAAGAAGAAGACAACAATAATTTGTGGTTTTCTCCTGCAATGGTTTCCACATAAAATCTCATGTTCTCTTGTGTTGAAGTGATGTTGGCTTATTGATGCATAATTTCATTCATCATTATGATGAAAATCAATATGATACCCTACTACATGGTTAATTATTGATAAAATGTTTTGAAATGATAAGTTTTCCACTACAGTGATTCAAACCCCTTATTGGAAAATCAGGTGACTTATGCATTATAGATGATTTTCCTTAACTTGATAATTACTTGTGACATATGTTTCCCTTTTATTAATTTATTTGACCTTTTTCATCAAGAAATTACCAAAACAATGAAGATCACAAGAAGACAAAGTACGCAAGATATAGGCCTGAAGTGAGTGGAAAACCCAGAAAATGCTTCTCTTCTTATATAGAATCTACTTACAAAGTGACTTCCAAGACCCAAATACTAAAGAAAATTACCCTAACAAGCACCAAGTCACCCCCTAGAAAGATCTTGTCCAAGGAAGCTTCCAAAATTTGACCTACTGCAACTTCATCCTAGAATTTTTGCCATGTAAATTCTCCTCATAATTTCAGCCCTGCAACTTCGACCTCCTGCAGTTGCAACTTCACAAAAACCCTAAATTCACAGTTGTGGACAGAGAGAGAGAGATATTTTTCCTAGGAAGCTTCGATTCTTCTTTCTTTCCTAATTATTCTAGCTCTTCTTCTCCTTCACTATTGCATATTGAACTTGACTTGTATGACTATCTCAAATAAGGTCAAGCTCCTTGTATTTATAGCCTTCTTGAAGGGTCAAATAGCCGTCCCTTAGGCCAACTTGATTTTCTCTTGGGCTGACTTGGTCTTGGGATACAAAATGAGTTTTTCTTGATAAAACAAATATCTTTCTTTATTACAATGAGTCCAAATGGGAATATGACACATGAATAATGTTATTATTTATCATAGAAAGACCTAAAAGAACTAGAAAACCTAAAAGCATGAAGAACACACTTTTGAATCGAAATTGAATACGAAACCCATACTCTAAAATAAAATATAATTTATATTTATTTATCTTTCTTTATTTATAAGTAATATAAAATGGCATGATTAAAATTAGGTCATTATGAAGATTGAACCTAGTTACAATTTTTAACACTCCCTCTTTACTACGGTATTTAGAATCTCATTACATGGTACAATGAGTCTCAATCTTGAAGCATTATCATAAGAAGAGTTGGATTGATAGACCATCTTCGTCAATTAACGTTATCATAACCAAAACTACCATTGAAGGCCTTAACTAGACAAGCTCATCCTTGTTCGAGATCATTATGCTGGAAGGCTTTACGTAAGCTGCCACACTACCTGTAAGACACATACCTCATATGGATGTTTACCAGGTATGTCCTTTTAAAACTATTTTGATCTTGGATTTCCATTCCTGAATCTTTAAAGAGTATCAGTCCTCTTCGACTACTCTTATCTTGGATGCCCTGCCTCATCCTCAAAGAGTATTGGTCAATAAATTGTTTTTCGTAGATTCTTTAATCCATAAGAAGTTACAATATTTAGATGCTTATCCAATCCTTCAAACTCCTTTCTTTATTTATGGCCCTCACTAAGACTTATGGTTTTTATTCCTAGTCTACTTCCAAACCCATAAAGACAAGAACTATCCAATATCACTCCCTCTCAATTAGGGAAGAGATATCCACCAAATCAAGGTTACGTCTAGGGTACTCAAGCTTCTTGTTTGGTAACATTTTAGTAAAAATATCTGCTACTATTCATCTATAACTAGATAGTGAAAATCCATGACCCCATCTCGTACTATGCTTCTGATGTAGTGGTACTTGTTATTTATATCCTTCGTCTTAGTATGAAACATTGGATCTTCCTTCAATATTATGCAACTTTCATTATCATAATGTATATGTTTAGGGCTAAGTGGTCCTTCAAAGAAGTCTGATAATAAATTAGCCAAACTTCTTCTCAAAAGACGTCACTTGCAACAACATATTCATTTGCGACACTACTTAAAGCAATTGTATCCCACTTTATACTCATCCATGAGACCTTGGAAGACGCTAGTCTGAAGTATCCATCAGTTGTGCTTCTTTAGTCTATCTCATTTCCATCCAAATATAAATCTATACATCCCATGAGTTAGATTTTATTACCAGTATACTAGAGGTATTTTTGTATGGTTCCATGCAAGAATATTAGGATATGCTTGGCTGCAATCTAATGATGATGTTTTGGATCCATATGAAACTGATTAAAGACATTTACTGCAAAATAAATGTTCGGTCTCATATTTACCAGATACATTAAGGATCTAATAAATTGTCTGTAGCAAGTAGGATCCTTTGGACCATATTTTTAACTACTCAACTTCTTTAGATTAGTAATAATAGGATTCATCATAGGTTTGCATTCCATCACTCCAAACTTCTGAAGTATCTTGATCACATATTTACCTTAACCAAGATATATCTCACCTGACTTCTGGAAAATGTCTAGTCCCAAGTAATAATGCATAATCACAAGATCCTTCATTTCAAACTTGACTGTTAACTGCTTTTTACATTCTTGAATCCGATGCTCTACACCTCTAACTAGTATATCATCCACATACAAAAGTATGATGAATAATTCACCTTGGACCACCTTGATGTATAGATTAGGGTATGTAGAAATTTTGGTAAAACCAAGTCTCAATAAGTATGCATCCATTATTGCATATCAAGCTCTAGGTGCTTACTTTAAGCTATATAACCTCTTGACATGAGTCTCCCTCTAATTTATCAAATCCTTGAGGTTTATCAATTTAAACCTCCTCATCAATGGTCCCATTCAGGAAAGTTGTCTTAACATCTATTTGATGGATGTTCCATCCCATAGTAGCAGCCAATGAAACAAGCGATCTTATTGTTGTATATTTAGTTGTGGGAGAAAAGGTTTCCTTGTAATGAATCACTTATTTAAGTAAGAAGCCTCTTTCTACAAACCTTGGTTTGTATTTATCAATGCTCGCATCTGTAGTGTTCTTTACCTTGTTAATCCATTTTGAAGTGAATATAGATTTGTCACTTCGCCTACGGACAATTTCCCAAACATCATTCTTCATTATGGATTGATATTCTTCATGCGTAGCATTCCTCCATTCTTGATGTTTAGTTGCATCTTCATATTAGGAAGGTTGTGCTTCAATAAAAAATTTCATATATGCATCATACCTAAAATAACTTTTTAGTATTTTACTTTCCCTGAAGGTCCCTAATGTTGTATGTCCTTCTACTTCTTGTAGATTAGTTCTCAATCAAGAAGCCTCTTTCGATTTTATGGAACAACCACTTCTTGTATAGGCTCACTATAACCTTCAACATCTTCTTGAGTAGATCTTTGATCTTGACCATCATTTTCCCTCGGTAAATCCTCAAAGATAGGTATCTATTCTTCATTAGAGTGAACTATAATATCCTTTGATTTCTTGTAAGCTATACTTTCATCCAAGATGACATCCCTGCTTATTTCAATTCATCAATCCTTGTTTATATAGATTCTATATTCCTTTAATGAAGCACTATACCCAATAAGGATTCCCTTTACACTAGTACGATACAACTTATTTCTCTTGTCCTTCGGTATATGAAAATACAAAGTTTTATGTAGAATTTACAATTGTGGACAAAGGTGAAATCGCTAGACCTAGTGGATTGATCGAAAACAACAGAAGACAAAGAACATAGAATTTTCCTTAGAGAAGTTAGAGAATGGAAAGAAGCCTACCTCGAATCTGTAGCAAGCTTCTCATTCCTCCTTTCTTGTAAGATTCAATTATAGCTCCAAGTTCTATAATTAGAACCTGCACACATGACTGAAATAAGCAAAGGATCTAAAACAACCAAATACCATAATATAACGTCTCTATTCAATGAATCAACAAGGAATTGAAATACATGAGTGCAAACATAATACAACACATATAGGAAAACAAGATACTCTTTGTATTAGTAGAAAGAGGAGAGACTTTTACAACCATAAATATTAGCTGATCTTGTAGAAGTCTCCCCAAGTTGACTTTCCTTCCTTTCCACAAAGAACACCTCAATATAAACTCTAATGCATGAAGATGATGAATCCTTTAGGTTCAAGGGAGTAGCATAAGGAAAAAATCAATCTCCAAAAGCCAACCTTGATGCTATGGATGGCTATAAATTTATAGGAGACGGATGGTAGATTAGGATTTACCATTATATGCTTGAGATCCACATATGATGGGAGGATGCACTAAAGGGATAAGAGATGAAGTATACAAGGTAGGATCAGATAGGATTTGAGCTCTTATCCATGGTAAATAGTTAAAGCAACCCTTGGAATATTTTGGAAGAGGAAGCTTCAGAATATTTTTAAATTTTTGCAAATTTATAGAATCAACACACCTGCAGAAGGGAGAAAGAAGTGTTTATCAATGTTGGTGTAGAAAGGCAAAATCAACATTGAATGCAGATGGCTAAAGGGACAGGGTGCTTTGGGGCTAAAAACATTTATTTTGAGCTATTAATCCCATAAACTCAGATTTTTTGAAAATTTCATGCTTAGGGTTGTTATCACCTCGATTGAACCTTTGGCTAAAGGAAGGCAATGCCGAGGTAACCACAAACTACGCTTAGCCAAGTATCTAGCCCTACTACGCTGGGAGAGGGTTCTCTCCATTAGGATATTAACCAAGATGATTGGATCAAGTAAAGGATTTTAGGCTAGGCATAGTAGCACAAAGTTTTGATTAGATTTTGAAGGAGTTTTTCCAGATCAGGAGGAGTTGGACAGTTTAGGGCTAGGGAATTAGGTCAAAATTGTAGGGTGTTCAATGGGGAAAGGTATGCATAAGATTTAACACTCTTGGGCTTGATGGGGTGAGATGTTTGAGACTGGTGAGAAGCTAAGAATATCATGTGAAAACCCTGGATCCTTCCTAGACTGTAGAAAACATGAAATGGTGAATGTTTTCCCAAAGAAGAGCACTAATGTAATGAATTCTGCCTATCAAACTTGAAAGCAATAACTTAGAAGCAATGAAATGATTAAAAAAGTATACAAAACACATTAAAATATGATAACATAAGAAGAAACTGTACTAAAACTCCATACGACATGGATCCCATAAAAATGGCTGCAATTCTTATTAATCTCCTGTTAAACTGCTACAAAATGATGTACAATCAAGGTCTGAGCATCCAGCTGAGTCCAACCCTTTACAATGAGAAAGAAGAAGAAGATATAGACACGCATTCAACCTCTTCTCATCCTCAGGGGTCGAATCCATAAGATGAGGAGCTAATATAACCAACACTGAACAAGAAACAGGAATATAGGCATCTCAACAACTTGCCTCTAAAAGTGAAAAAACTGATTCATTTGAGCTCAAATTGACTTTTAAAGCAATGAATCTACCCTCTACTACTATTTATCCATAATATTTACATTACAAGTCATCGTTTACAAAGGTAAAACAACCTTCATGAAAGAGTATCCAAGAACACAGTCAAAAAACGGAAAAATAGGCATCCTGTGCAAAATCCTCCCTACGCATAGTGCCATTGGCCCAACACACAACACCAATTTCAGGTCCCTTTTGGAGGCCTTCTTGGAATCCAAATTGAGCTCATGATAGCTCATTGGAAAGGTCTTGTAGTATACGTTCTAAAACAACTCGAATTCCTACATTTGAAGCTCATTTGACTCCTCAAAACTTGATTCTCCCAAGACTGCTTCTGTGTGTCCAAAAAGTGGCAGAAAGGTCATTGTTAGGGTGTTTTGTGACCTTTTGGTGGACCAGTTCTACTCCAAAACTTAGAAAATCGATAGGGTGCATGTCCTCATTGCTTTGAATCCAAAAATTCAAATCATTTGTGCATTGGGTGCCCCTAGGAAAAGCGCAACGCCAGTGGTGCTGTGCGTTTAGGTAGTTTTTCTATGTGTAAAATTTCAAAATTCACAAATGACAAAAATTCCTCCAAGCTTGCCTAAAATTGGTGAGAAGCACCATCATTAAGTGTCCTGATGAGCCAAGGAAGCTTTGGAAAGCAACCTAAGCCTCTCCTCCTCCTTTTTGCCTTTCAGAGCCAGCGTTAGCCTAGCTTTCATCTTTTTGACCCTCATTTTGCAAATCTTGTTTCAGGTCCTGTAATGGTAGGCCATATGTCTGATCATCTGATTTTCTCTATTGGCCTTATACAACAACTTCTCAAGGTGCAAGTTGACTCTCTCAATCAAAGTCTCTCTATCATCTTCAATATCCTTCTCAATGGGAGTCAAAGTGACATGTGCCTCTTTATCACTTTGTCATTTTACCTTGAGTAGTTCCAGCTCCATGAGGACTTGTTTGTCACTCAAATGCTTGTTTTCTTGTTCCAAATATGTGATTACATGCTTAGACATTTCCAAATTGTCCATCAAAGCTTGTACTTGATCCTCCTTTTCTTGTATGATGATGTCTTTTATTGTGTCTTCATCCTGAGCCTCTAAGTCAATTATTTCCACACCATGATGATTATAATGTTGCTCTGGCTCATCATTCTCTGTCAAGTAAAAGTCTTTTTCCTCCTCATCATCAAAACTCTCCTCCAACATATTTTCCTTCCCTTTGTGTAGCTGCTGCACCTATACCTGTTGTGTTGATGAAGAAGGCAAAGCCCCTTCCACATCCTGTGGAGCTAGCATTTGCCTATGGGTTGATGAAGAAGGCAAGGTCACTTCCACATCCCGTGGAGAAAACACTTGCCTATCAGCTGCAAATAATCTCCTTGTGCCCCTCTAATATGTCATGTAAGTCCTGGGCACCTCAGTAGTTCTAGTCTCTTTGGCCTCCTCATCTATTTTCGCTTGAGCACTGTTAGAAGCCCGCCTTACTTTTGAGACACTGGTGGAGGAATTTGAGGATCCCTAAAGATTTCATCAGTAATAAATGTCTCCCAAGAGATGTTGAGGAGACTGAGATGATGAAGCACAATCATCTTGATCATGGAATAATGATAGAGACTACTCATCTGCTGAGGGTATGACTTCTTCTAGACAAAATGAGGCATCTTCTCAATATTCCTGAACAAGAAATAAGGTAGGTTTAACATCCTCACCTTGGTAAAATGCATGAGGAGCCTGATGTGATAGGTATATAGCTTGGAAAATCTGCCCTCACAAGTGAAATATTTCATGATGATTTTCATCATGGAGACATATTTGTCTTCAAGAAATCTAAAAGGAAAAAGTCTCTTCACCTCATTTCTGTACTAGGGTTTGATATAAGGTTCACAATAGTGTTCATCCAGGTCTTGGGCCTTGTACCACTTCTCCCCTACATTTGGAATCTTGGTTGCATCTGCAATGATGGAGGGTGAGACTGTGAATGTTACCCCAACAAGAGTCACCTTATTGTCCTAAAGATGAGCTACAAAGGTCTGGTGAGCTCCAGGTGGTATTGAACTCTCTCTACCTGCTCACAGAACTCATAATAGCCAATATATCTGAAACATGTGATAGCCAATAGAGAGGCTTGCAATTCTCTAAGGTTTGATGGCTCTTCTCTGATAATCCTACCTCCCTTGTGTGGTTTTCTTTGATGACTAGCTCTATCTGCTGAGGTGTCACTGCCTATGTTTTCCTCCTCCTCATAGTCTTGATCCCTCTCTATCCATGTTTGCAAGGCTTGAGGTTGTATGAAGGGAATGAGTGGAAGTGTTTTAGGAGTGAGGGGATGGTAGATGACCTAATGGGCTAGAAAATGAATGAGAGAGTAGGAATCATAAAAATGAAAGGGAGGGCTTGTTTTGTTTGAGAAATTTCCCTTAGGGAAGAGGGATAAAGGGATGGGGATGTTATGGAATAGGGATAAAATGATAAAGGAATAGGGAAATATTTTAGAGTTGTAGTGACAGGTGATAGGAGGAACAATGGGGTCTTAGGGTTTTAGGCATAACTAGGGGTAAATTTAGGGTTTCATATTTACCATGGGGGATGATGTTTAAAAGTTTGAAATGCAAACCAAAACTGTAGTGAGGGAGGTCAACTTACTTGCAATGAAGGTAAGAGAGAGAAATTTTGAAGTTTCTTGAAGTTTTGAGGGCTTTCTGGCCCTTCTGCTAAACGTACAACGTCGGTGCACAGACGCGCAACGTTGCTTCCAGAAGTGCACCGTAGTGTGAATTTACACTAGGAAATTTGCCAAACGCGCAACGTTGGGCCTCAATGCACAACGCCAAGTTCTCAATGTGCAACACCACTCCACCACTGCTCTAGACACGCAACGCCACCCTCCAGAAGCGCAATGCCAACTATCCTTCGCCCAAAACTCGCTCAACATTTCCTCTTCTTCTCACTTTTTGACTTCTTGCTTGCCAAATGAGAATGATGAACTTGAAAATGAAATGTGAGGCCTTACATAGGAGTAAATTTTGATTTTCCACTTGAAAAACCTACTTTCTAATGTTTCTTGACCTTCTCCAAAACTCTGTTTTTAATGCTTTTTCTTCTTTTTCTCTTTTCAGGTGGATAATGCTTAACTTGAACTGATTTTTGTAGTGTTTCTTTGTCTTGCAGCAAGGAGAGATGCTCTGGTGTAGCTAGGATCATTTATTACATAAAGTGACTTAAAATTACATAAGAAATACAAATTAACTCAAAATACTCTGTTTTCACCTTAAAAACATGTTTTTGAGGTGAAAATTACATTAGGTTACAAGATAATGATATAGTGACTATGACCTACAAGCCGTCATGCTTGACTTATTTATCATCCTCATACCCCTGCTACCCTTTATTTACATTTTAAAATTAGGCTCTTGACCTTGGAAATGAAACCCTAAGACCTAATGAAAACATGCCGTATGACCTAATGAAAGCATGATTGCAAATTGACTATGAAACCGTAACTAAAGACAACTTGAAGAAGGTTCAGCAAGTATACTTTATGAGGGAGAAATTTATATTTTCTGAAGAGAAGACAACCATCAGTGGATCAATTTGACATGACCTAATGAACTGATGTAAAATTTTTAGTATGGGACCCCTAAAATGAAAATGCAAAGAGAAAATTTTGATCCCTGATGGAAGTATGTAAATACTAACACTAACATTGGCCTTATTGGGGATGGCAGCTCCTTGGAGGTGTCAAGAACACCATAGACCAAGTGCCTCATCCATTGGGCAATACATTCAAAACAAAAAAGTGAAAAATGACTCAATACAAACTGAAAATTGACTCATGACTGACTCTAAACTTGAATATAAACCGAATCAACCAAACTTGACACTAATCATTCAAACTTTGTAGCCTTCACTTCGGACCCCAAGCTTAGATGACAGTGTACTTGAAACCTAGCAAGGAAAAGAAAACTGGTATATACAATGAAGGTGAAGTAACTTCAGGGAACAACCTAAAAGGTAGTAGTGCTTTAGGAGCCTACCATTCACTCGACCTCCTGAACAATCCTTATCCATTTCCTTTAACAAAAATGCATTTTGCCCCCGATAAGCTAAAATTTTATACGATCCTTTCCTAAAATTGTCAAACTTACCATGCTTTCCCTTTTCCTCATTCCGTGCATCCCACCGCAGCACTACATCTTCCAGCTGAAACTTTTCTACTTTGGTTTTGTGGTCATAAATTTTATTTATCTTCTCTTGCAACCAGAAAGTGTTTTGGGAAACCTCTTCTCTTGTTTGCTGAAGGTGAATCATTTGATTAATTCTGTGATGAATATCATCCTCTTCACTGCCAAATTCCTGTAATAATCTCATGACTGAGATGGCAAGTGATGTAGGAAATATGACATCAGTGCCATAAACCAACTCAAAAGGTGACATACCTATTGATTTCTTACTACTCACTCTATTGGCCCACAAGGCATCAACAAGCTTTCGATGCCAATTCTTCTTATTTGCCTCCAACATTTTCTTGATAATATTCACCAAGGATTTATTTGATGACTCAGCCACTCCATTGCCCTGCAAGTAGTACGCTGTGGAATCACCCAATGTAATATTGTACTTGTTGCAAAAATCCACCTTCTTGGACTTAAATGTTGTTGCATTGTCTACTATAATCTTGTGAGGGCAGCCAAAATGAGACAAGATATTAGATTCTAAAAATTGGATAATTACCGTGTCCATGGATTGCCTTGTTAGAATGGCTTCAATCCACTTGGTGAAGTAACCGGTAGCTGTCAAAATCCATCTGTGTTGTGTTGATGATGTGGGATGGATTTTCCCTATGAAATCAAACCCCCACTACTGGAAAGGTGCATTTAATTCAACTGGCTTCAAAGGAAGAGGAAGCAACTTCCTTTTTCCTTGAAAAACTTGGCATTCATGGAAACCCATCACTATCTTAGATAAATCTGAAAAAAAAAAAAGTCGGCCAATAATATCCTGCTCTCAACACTCTGTTAGATGTTGTTTTCCAAAATAAATGACCACCACAATCACCTCATGAAAATCATTCATTACCTGCTGAGCTTCATCTTCAACCAAACAATTAAGAAGAACTCCTCCTGGATCTTTCCAATAGAGAGCACTATTTAAAATGTAGAATTTTGCAGACTTTAGTTTTAGTGACCTACCTTTATTTCTTGACATTCGAGGAGGAGGTGAAAGACGATGAAGAACATAAACTATATCAAAATACCAAGGTTATTTGAGAGACATTTTTGATACTTGAATGAGTAAGCCACCATCTTTGTCCTCTGACATTGCTGCAATAGAATTTATGTCTATAGCATGTAGATTTGATTCAGCCATCAGTTTTGCCAAGCCTTGTCCTTTGATCAGTTTGGTAGGGTTAATCTCAAGATAATATTCCAACATTGCTGCTATCCACTTACCTCTTCTCCCCTCTAGATCAGTTTGCATGAGAACATCCTTGACGGCTACATTAGGAACATATGCTATAGTATGTGAATGCAAAATGTATACTCTTAAATCCTTCAATGCTTTTATAAGAGCCAACACTTGTTTTTCAATGATATTGTAATGCAAGGCATCATCTCAAATAGTCCTACTAAAGAAAGCAATGGGTTGCTCCACCTAATCCCTCTTTTGCATCAATATTTTAGCCATGGTGTGCTCGGATGCAAATGAAACTATAATAAAATCATGAGTATAATCAGGACTAATCAAGACAGGGGCTATGGTCAAAGAAAACTTTACCAAATTGAATGATTTCATGGAATCCTCGGTCCATTTCACAGTGTTGACCTTTTTCAACATATTAATTATTTCAAGTAAATGCTTAGCCAAATTTGGTATAAATCTGCATAAGAAATTCATCTTACCATTAAAAGCTTGAATCTCCTTTTTGTTGTGCAGAAAATATATATGCTGGATTGCCTCCACCCTTGAAGTATCAATGCAAATACCATCTTTAGAAATTATATGACCAAGGATTTTACCCTTGTCTGTGGCAAAAAGACTCTTTTTCAGGTTTAGAGAAATCCCGAATTTACTACATTTCTGAAAGACAATCCTTAAGTGGTGCAAATGTTCATCATCAGAACTAGAAAATTGTTAATCTAGGTTGTCATTGATGTCGATATAGCAATATTCTAGACAATAAACAATGATGTGAAGCCAAGTAGAGCAGATCCATGAAGCAATAAGAGTATGTCAATATGGCAATATTCTAGGATACTAAATGATGATATGAAGCCAAGGAGAAGCAGAGTAGATCCATGAAGAAATAGGAGCAAGAAGCCAAGGAGAAAGGCCATCAAGAAAGCCAAGCCGTGAGTAAGAGTCTGTTAATGGAGGAGTTAACAGAGGAGGCATATCAAAGCTATCACTTATGCTTAAGAGTATTGTAGAGTATCAGAGGAATTAACACATCAGAGGAGTATTGCAGAATATCAGAGCAAGATAGGCATATCAGAAAAGATATCAGAAGCCATCAAGGTATGAAGGTATCAGATCATTGAAAGACATTGCAAAGCCAAAGGAAGACCTATTGGAGCAAGAGGAGCCATATAGGGAGTATCGCATGTATTATATACCCAAGAAGTCCCACAAAGAGGAAGAAGTCATCAAAAGAGAAGGAACAAAGAGGAACACGCATCAGGAGGAGAAGCCAGCGGAAGAGTAGTTAACAGAGGAGCCATATCATGAGATAGAGGAGGAATATCAAAGAAGAGCTATTGGAGCAGTGTATTGGAAGCCATCGTGGAACCATATCAGACCAGAGAAGAGAAAAAAGAGCTATTAGAGGGGAGAGCCATTACTCTGTGTATTTGTGTTCAACAGCTATAAGCGGGTTTGTAATAGTGGTAGTGGTTTTCAAGTGGACACTAGGTGGTAAGTGGTATTTAGAGGAAAGCGCCCAATTCCATTCAATCGGTGACACATAGCACTCGAGTGAAGAGAGAAAACCACCTTTTCAGGTGGTTATTTCCCTTGCAAATTGCTCATCCGAAATCCATGCAGGTCATTGGATCCGGCGCGGGTTGATCGACGCCGAAGGATCAACAAACAGTTTTGGGTTGATCGAGTTAAGTGTTGACTGTCGGATCATGAGAATATCAATAGTGGAGGATCGTTAAGGAATACTGCTTAATATCATATCATAAGTTATAAAGGGATGGCACATTAAATATGTGATTGTGATATCTATATATATATATATATATATATATTAGATAGATATATATAATATAATATATATATATATTATATATATATATATATATATGAACCCAACAGAGTTATTAAAAACATTTTCTAATAATATCGCGTCTAGGTTTCGGGGAATTAGCTACGCTATGTGCAAATCTGCTGATTGCGATAAAGTTGTGGAGTTAATATAATATTTCATCCAGAAGGTGAATCGCCCATTGGCTATGTTTTGGGCACGAGTTATAAAAGACCTCCAAAACTTGCCATTGTGATAAAAGGATGACGTGGTATGTGGGACCTCTATATGACTATAGCCTCTCTTATATGGTTTCCATGAATAATCAAGTCTATGGAAAAAAGAATCTTGAATATGTTTTTTAATATGCAAGTTGACCTCTTTCCAACAAACGTGTCTTTCTGGTCATTGGTGAAACCCATATGTGATTATGAAAAGAAGACGAAAGGACAAGCAAGTGTAGATTGGGAAGCCGAAGACCAAGCGATCAAGAGGGGAAGTGAAAGGTCGAGCAAGCATTAAGGAAGCCGAAGCTCAAGCAAGCAAGGAGGAAGCCAAAAGGTCAGGCATATCAGGCTTCTATATAGTGAACAAGGAAGGTTCAAAGGTGGTTGGCGAACTGGAAGAAAAGAGCAAGTTGTAGGTCTAGTGGGACAGAAAAGGGCCAAAGGTCCAATAAGATAGAAAAGTGCCAAAGGTCCAGCAAGACAGGAGTAAGATGAAGGTCCAACAGGATAGGAGGAAGCCAACGGATGAGAAACTCTGTTGATTGTGTTACCCTGTGAAATACTCATACTTGTGAAGTATTAATCAAGTACATAATCCATATTGAAGAACAATTATGTGATATAATAAATAAAGTTTCATTTGATATCACTTGAAGGGAACAGTAGCCAACACCAGTATTGAAGCATATGTGAATGTATTTCTGGGAAGTAAGATATTGCAATAGCAAGAAAAGTGCACAGTAGTCATGTTGGAAGGATTCACCATGACAGTGAGAATAGAGGCCTGAAACAGAGAGTTGGTTCTTGTGTAGAGCTTAGTACAGCTAATAGTAGACTGACTAAAGTTTTATGAAGACATTATCAGAGATCATGATGGCTATTGTATATCATCATGAGATAACTTTTGTAGACTCTGTGTCGACAGTATGAAGAGTTGTAAAGACTTCTTCTTATGAAGGCTGGTTTCCATTGATGTTATAGCATGGAGACAACAGTGAAGCTGTAAATGGACAAAATTCAGTAAACAAAAGTTTTGGGAGCAGAGAATCACTATCAAACATGCATTGACAAGATTGGGTCGGATCCCTTGGGGTTGGAGACTTAGAATTGGAGGGATTAATGTCCTTGAGGTTGGTGCCTCAGAACTGGAAGGATTGGTGTCATGGGAGTTGTTGTTCCTAAGTCCAAGGTTGGTGCCTTGACAAAATAGAGTTGGTGCTCTGGAGGTTGGAGCCTCACAAAAGTTCAAGTTGGTGCTTGGAAATAGATTGGAACCATATATATATATTATCTATTTTATTGCAAAGACTATTTTAATAAAAGCATTTATTCTTGTTGTTCATCTTGTGTTCTGAATATAAATGTTTTGACTGGAAAAAATAACAATTGAAAAGAAATACGGATTCACCCTCCCTCTTAGTATTTCCAACAATTGGTATCAGAGCCAGTACTTTCACTCAAAGCCTAATGGCTTGAAGGTTGATCTTTAGAACACAAATGGCGAAGTCAAGGAAGAAAGTCTCCAATCCTCCTAAAGATGTGTCGCCCTCTACCACTGAAATAGAAGAAAATCAATTTGAGAAGGCTCCATGGTTCAATGGAAACTTTGATGTGTGGGAAGCAAGAATGAGGAATTTCTTAAAGACTTAAGGCATTGAAATCTGGAAATCAGTAATTTTTGATAGCATGATGGATGGAGAATCCAAGGAGTAAAATGAAAAAGCAATGAAGGCAATCTTGAATGGGCTACCTGATTCTATAAAGAACAATTTAGGAAAATGTTCGTTAGAAAAGGGTATATGGGACAAACTTCATGAACTTCACTCAAAAGGAGCATTCACCATGACCATCAGTCAAGAAGATGATGGAAATCAAGAAGAAAATATAGAACCCATCATAGAAGCTGAAAGTGAGAATGATGACATCAAGGCTAAAGAAGACCTAGAAGATGAAGAGAATAAAAAATATTTTGTAGAAGATCTCCTCACTCAACATACAACTTCCATGGAAGAGATTATCAATTTGAAAAAGGAAAACAAGGAACTTAAGAAGAAAGCACTAGTTGGTGACCAAGACCAAACAAGGAAGAAAGTTGACATTGTCTAGCTTCAAATACAGGAAAGGGATGAAGAGATTGTCAAGCTTAAGAAGGAATTTCATCAAAGAAAAATAAAGCATCATGAAGAACTAATATCCATGATAAATCAATTGGATAAAGCAAAGAAATGGGAAGATACCTTGTCAAGTGAACTTGAACAAAGGCACAAGAGCTTGAACAAACTTGAAGAAGAGATTGGTTAGTACAAGGTAGAGGTCTCCTCTCTCAAATCTCAACTACAAGAAGCAAGAAAGTTAACACAAGGAGCTGAGAAGACAATGGAAGCATTGGCAATCATAGAAGAACATGTTGATAAAGCATAAAAGGAGAGAAACATCATGATATGTCAACTAAAAGCAAAGGATGAAGAAATATTCAAATTAAGATCTAACAGCAAACTTCTCAAGGTTGAAACATGTAAAGCTACAAGGATCAAGGAAGAAATGGAGAGAAGTCTAGCAAAGGAAAATGAAGAAATCTTCAAAATGAAGTTAGATATCATCTCCCTTGAAATAGAAGAAAATGAAGCTACTCATATCAAGGAAGAAATTGAGAAATAACTGTCTAAGAAGAATAATGAGTGTGAAATATTGGAAGAAGAGATTGTCTTCCTCAAGAAAAAGGTTGAAGGGATGAACAAAACCTTGAAGAGCTCTCAAGCCTTGGATGACATGCTCAGCCATCAAAGATGTCCATTTGATAAACCAAGTCTCGGGTATGCAGGTAAATCCTCAAACAAGAATGATAATGCTTCAAACAAAAGGGATGTGAAGAAGCTAGAAAGAAATGGTGATGCTCCCAGTTCCAACAAAGGAAAGGAGAAAAATCAAAGTGACAATGGAAGAAAACCTGCTCCAAGAAGAAATGTAGATAATGTCAAGGATGCTAGAAGCAATGGTCATCACCAAAGGATCTCAAGGCAAAGACTTCATAAGTACAACTAACAAATCTCCATCCCCCAGGTACCAAAGTTTATTTCTTGGTTATTGTTATTCTTGTACAAACTTTGGTCACATGGCAAAAGATTGTAAAGAATATCATAAAGATAGATGTTATGGTCCCCAACCATATCATAAAGATAGATATTATGGTCCCTAACAATCTCCAAGGAACAATTTTGCAGGAAGAAATAATGAATTCTTATTCATGAAAAATGTAGAATGCTTCAAGTGTCATAACATTGGTCATATGCATGTGATTGTAACTTAACTTGGGCTCTTACACAAGCTAGAACCATGCAAAAGAAGAAAGTTACACAAGTATGGAGAAGGAAGAAAATACAATCTGAAAGTCCCTTGAACTCTCCGGCTAACAACACATGTTGTTGACCTGATCTTCGACAATCTGAGCATTTGATGGGAAGACTTTTCCAAAAGAGATGATGCATATAGTTAGGGGGAGCCTGCGATTCTTGATCATTATTACAGAAGCTATTAGTGAAAGGTTCCTTATGAAATCCTTTTGTTGGGTTGTGTTATATTCTTTCCACGTAGTTAACAGGTGGTTTGAGGGGTACCAGTAATCCCACTTTATGAGGTCTGTGGCAGTGCCCTAGAAAATTTTGATTTTGGACCCTATGTTAGGTTGGGCAGACCCACCTATGGTTTTGTGCATCATTTTCACACATCTTTTTTTGGATGCGATGGTTTTTTGATCCATGGTATTTGATGCGATGGTTTTCGGTCCATGGTATTGGACGCGATGGTTTTCAATCCACGATATTGGACATGATGGTTTTCGGTCCATGGTATTAGATGCTTTGGCATGTATAAATATGTATTATAACATTGAAAGGAACATAATGAAAAATCAAGCTGGTAGTCTCGGTTTTGGGATCCAAGGGGAAAATGTCTGTGTATATGTGTTTTATGTGTTATACTCTCGCATTGTTTATTTTTTTGTGTTTTAGAATTTGTATGAAGGTAATTTATGTACGGGGTTAAAACCTACATTTGGTATCAGAGCTGTTTTTGGCTTCAAGGGGATACCTTTGTTGCTAAGGGGTTTTGCTCAGGCCTGTTGTAGACCCTGTTTAATGGGAGATCTGGGAGATTGATTTTGGTGGTGAAAGAAGATGGCGAGTGGTGGAAAGATAGAGATCAAGAAATTTAATAGTCAGAGTTTTGAGTTGTGGAAACTCAAGATGGAGGATCTGTTGGTGGATAAAGATCAGTGGATTGTGGCAAATCTAGGTACTAAACCAATGGGAGTAACCGATGAAGAATGGAAGAAGTTGGATCAGAAGGAAAATAGCACAATATGATTGTGTGTCTTAGATTCAGTATTGTTGAATGCATCAGGGGAAGCTACGGCAAAGGCTTTGTGGGACAAGTTAGGGACTTTGTACTAATCTAAGTCTCTAGTGAATAAACTGTTCTTGTGGAAAAAGTTGTATAACCCGAGGATGAAAGATGGAGACTCGGTGACAAAGCATCTAAATGCATTTAATATTGTGGTAAGTCAGTTAGCATCTGTTGATATTAAAATTATAGATGAAGATAAGTGCATCATTTTTTTTGTGTTCTCTACCAGATTCGTAGGATAGTCTAGTTATTGCAATAGGTAGCAATGCAACTACCTTGCATTTTGATGAAATAGTCTTATCCTTGCTGATGGAGGAGATGAGACGGAAAAATACGGAGAGCCAGAATGGTGATGCCTTGTCTGTACGAGGATGGTCCCAGAACATAAACGAAAATAAGTCATCGACTGGGAGATCTAAATCTAGAGGGAGATCTAAATCTCTAGGAAAACCTGTAAAGGTGGTGTGCTGGAAATGTGGAAAGGAAGGGCACTTCAAAAGGGACTGTAAATCTAAAGCTCCTCATAAAGGAAATGGATCTGATGATGCTCCTTCTACAGAGGCAAAAATCACCTCAGATAAAGGTGGGGATGTGTACTTGGCTTCTTCAAGTACACATGTAGATCATGAGGCATGGTTGATTGACTCAGGTGC
>APFE030762172.1:0-38073 GCA_000404065.3 Pinus taeda | reverse complement strand
GAGAGGGGCAATGTTTGGGTCCCTATAATACTAGTGATTACCCCATTAATATTGTAGTTGCATCCCTTATTAATATTGTTGTGCCCCTATTATCCCCATATTGTTATTATTGTGCCCCATAGAATCCCTCTATTGTTAATTTTTGTGGCTTTATATTATTATTGTTAGGTCGGCTGGGTTATATTGTGACTCCTTAGACTCCTATATATAGAAAGGAGGTTTTGTCATTTGAATCATCCAAGAATTGTTCATTTATGTAATGAAAGGAGGTTGCCCCCTCGAAGAGGCTAAATTCTAAGGCGTTGATCTATCTTTTCTATCTTTTCTTGAGCTGGTTTCATAACAGTTGGACTCCTCTCTCAACAGTGACAACCTTTCCTTTGGGTCCTCCAGCTTTACCATCATATTTGTTTTATTGTTTTTTACTTCAATTTTATATTTGATCACACTTAATTTGTGTCAATTTAAATGAGATAAACACAACTTAAATCATAAGAGATGGAAAAGAAAAAGGAGAAAACCTCCCCTGCAGTTCTTTGGTACCATTTTCTATCATATTTGTTTTATTATTTTTTACTTCAATTTTATATTAATCACACTTGATTTGTGCCAATTTAAATGAGATAAACACATCTTAAATCATAAGAGATGGAAAAGAAAAAAGAGAAACCTCCCCTATAGTTCTTTGGTACCATTTTATGTTTGTTGTCTCACCCCTATTGCCTATTATCTCTGTCCCTGTCTGTTCTCTTACCTACTTCCCTTGTTCCCGCATATTTCTGTAGTGGACCCACAAAGCACTCTTACCGTTGTCCCCGCTCAAACTTCTCTACTAATATGCCTTACTTGGCAAGCCTTTCATTGCAAACCATTATCCTAGAGTCATTGCAAAACTCTCTCCAACCCTCTTGTTTACCTCTCGCAAACTCTCTCACAAATATTACCCTAGATCCGCTGCAAACCCTCGCAAGCTCCCTCATAGACCACTCGAGAAACTCTCTCGTAGACCTCTCGCAAACCTTTCACAGACCTCTTACAAACCCCTGACAAACCACTGACTCGTAGACCTAGACTCGCTGTAGACTCTCGCAAACTCCCTCGCAGACCTCTAAAACCTCTCACAGACCTCTCATGAACCCCTCACAAACCACTGACTCACAGACCTAGACTTGTTGCAGACTCTCGCTTCTACGGATCTTCCAAGCATGTGAACAAGGAAGGTCAGATCTTACGAGATGGCTTTTCCATGGAAGGTCCTTGCTGGTGATGAAGTACAATGATCACATTTTTTATGTTGATCAAGACAAACAATGTGTATCTTTTAGGTTGTCAGATCAATCGCTGACATGAAAGTAACTAGGCAATTGAAGCATTTAGATTAAAATATAAATCTAGTCATTTGGATTACCTTGTAGAATGCTCCACAACGCTCTCCACCTTTGAATAAAAAAATGCTTACATCGTCTACTCTCACTCTCAATTCTTTTTATCGCTTTGATTTACATGGTCACCATACTCACAGGCCCCACCTACATTGCGTTAAGAGTTACTAGAATTCAATAAAAATTAATGAATATAAATGAAGTATGTGGAGTGGTATAAGTAAGAATTCACAATATACTATGACTCCCATTAGCATAGTGCCATACTAAGTGGCCATACCAAGGTGCCCTTCCATGTAATCCTTATTAAGCTCAGTGTATTCCAAACCCAACATTGCCTTCTTGCGCAAAAATAACAACAACAACAACACAAAATGCAGTTATGTTCAGTGTATTTGAAGGGATTTTTATTAGATATTTGTTTCATTTCTTAATCTAACGTAATTGTAGTATGTTAGCCAAAGCATTGTTTTATTTTAAGGATGAAACTATGATATAATTGTGTTGAACAAAATGTTGTCATTATTAGTGAACTCTAAGCACCATTATAATAATGTATGCATTTCCCGTCGTTATTAGTTGTTTTTTTAGGAACCTCATCATATTGTTTAGGTTTTTTCTTTCAAATCTTTAGTAATCTTATACTAATTTATACATACATTTTTTTTTTTAATTTGGTGATACAATTTTAAGTGATAATTTTTGGAAATTAAAATTGCCAAACTTTTATGATATAAATTTGGAATTTCAATAAATCCTTATCAAACTTAATATAAAATTATATGCATTTCTTTGGAATTTTATAATTCCTAATTCCAAAATGGGTTTATAACTCTTATATATAGTTTTTATTTTTGAATGTGATGATATAATTTTAAGTGAAAATTAAAAATGTGAAATTTTTATGATATAAATTTAGAATTTCAATAAATCTTTATCAACTTTAATATAAAATTATATGCATTACTTTAGAATTTTAGAATTTTTAATTCTAAAATAGGTTCATAGCTATTTTTCGTACAAACTCATCATATTGTTTAGGTTTTTCTTTTCAACTCTTGTAATCTTACATTAACTTATATATACAGTTTTTGTTTTTGTTTTTGTTTTGTTTTGTTTTTTTTGTGATATAATTTTAAGTGAATTTTTTTTAAAATTAAAATTGTGAAATTTTTGTCTATTGTATCTTGGATAGAGGATGATTGCGTGCTCTCTTAAGGCACTCCTTGATGTAAATTCCCCCCAGTTGGGGTGACATGTTAGACATGATGATAATGCAGTCCCCAAACTTACAAAAAAAAATGTGAAACTTTTATGATATCAATTTGAGATTTCAATAAATCCTTATCAATTTTTTGTTGGTTTGGCAAGTTGTCTGTGATCCTCCAGGCTTGACTTGTGGCTTGAGGATCCCAACCCAGGGCATCTCAGCAGTCAAAGTCACACTGGATCACACTCAGCCTGGGCCACACCAACCCTTATCTTACTGAATTTTTTAGCATGTCTCCTCCCTGTAGCACATGACACAAACATCCCTGCTAAGGTTTGATCGTGGGTCACCTTGTGACGAGGCCCATCCTCAAGCAGATATGGTAGTAGGACTTGACAAATCTTTATCAAATTTAATATGAAATTAATTTGAAATATATTTAAAAAATCAAAACTCAAAAATTTTATAATAATATTACTTTTTAGTATACTTTTAATATAGTTCAATATTATATGTTTTTCCTTTCTTAATATTATATTTTTTTCAATTTTTAATTAAAACTTTGTATTAATTTATAAAATTATTTTTAAAATATCAAATTTATGGATTACTTATATATATATTCAAAAATATATTTTAAATTAAAAAAATACACTTCAAGATTACTAACCCTATATCCTAACTATTAAGACCTAATAAAAAAAAACAACACATAAAATTACATATTTATTGTTCTAATTTAACTAAATATTAAACACCATATTATCTCTTCCATTAAGAATAATATGATATTCTATATAAAAGAATAATATTTATGAAATGAAGTGAAATGATATTTTAAGGTCCATGAGACTAAAAATAGTCTATGAGACCATTAGTTCCTTGTTTTTCATTCTTTGCAATTCAGTCCTTTTCCGATTCAAATTGATGATGAGCTGACCCAACCTTCCAACAATCTCCTTGCTAAAAAGACAATTCCAAGAAAATGATGCTAACGTGTTCTCATAACTTTCTTTGATGTCTTTGAATGCATCACATTGCAAAATGAAATGTTTTTCTGATTCCATATCCCTAGACGTGCAAAATGTGCACACATTTTCTTCCCAATCTTCTTTAGGGCTTTTCCATGGTCCTGTTTCACATCGAAGTTGATGTGAGTTGGTCCTTAATTGAGCAATAAAAACCTTTTCCCTCCACAAAATGCTAGCTCCAATGGACTCTTTTTGTTGTAAATCACACGTAGGGTTGAATTCCTCAATGTAATATTTCTTATTTCTACCCAACTCTTTTCCCCGTACCTTTTTACGAAACTTCTCCATAACAAAATTTTTTAGCTCCTTGTTATTTGTGGGACAGGCATTGAGGTAGATATCTCATTTTTGCATCCATGTGTAGTTTTATTTCATTCATGTTTTTTTTCTTTCACTGATGCCTTCATTGAAGATAACATTAGGCCATCTACCTACTCTCATTTGTTCAATTCTTTTTAGGTATCTTATAAGCCACATAATTGTACCGATTCCAAAAGTACAAATTCTTTAAACATGGCTACAATGTTAAAATTGTCAGCCTAACAAGTGAATTAAAACCTCAAAAATAATGCATAATCATTAACTAGTGCAGTTAGCCTGTCTTTTGGGAGAAAGACAATCTCGATGCATAAGGTTTTGAACATTATTACACCGCTCTAAATAAAAAAATATATATATTTTCTTGCTCTCCTTATAGTACGGATAAATTTTTCTGTGGGTCAATCACTCTAGGACCGCTGGAGAGCGACACAAATGGTTCTTGAGGAATTAGAGGGCATTAGTTTCGGTCACATAGTAATGAAATAAACTAACCAAAAAACGATAATATCATATTTTATTCTATAAAGTCACTATCAACTGATTACATAAAGTTGGCTAGAAATAACAATGGGAATAATGATAGTGATGGAAGTTGTAGAAACCACGAGTAATGATAGTGTTGGAAGTTGCAGAAACATTAGCGATGATTTAACGATTACAAATTGGTTATCTATATATATATATATTTATATATAAAAAGTTAAACATTATAAAATATAATGGTTAAAGTTAAAATGGGTAGTGAAAAGAAAATCCATTGCTAAAGTCTTGCTTTGGCATACACTAGTAATATTGTACCTTTTTTTAACCTTTACCTCACTTAATATTTATCACTAATTTGATAAAGTTTTAACAAAACCACATAAAGTTTAATCTCATCTCTTCTGTTTTTCAAATTGGCTTGTTGTTGTTGTTTGTTTGGTCCAAGGCATGCCCATGCTTGTTTATTGGTTTCAACCGTTCATTTTCTTTATAATTTTTTTTTTTTTTTCTACTGGTGTCTCCATTTTTTTTATTTCCCTTGTGTTTGGATTGGTTGGTGGATTTTATTTTATTTTGGTTTTGATGCGGAGAAGAAGAGATGTAATGCATGATTTTGGATTTCCATAGAGGAAAATCACCGGAGTAGGGTTTTAGGTATTCAAATAAAGGTCATTGACGATATTCAGATAAAGGTCATTGAGATTTCAATAGGAGAAAGTATTCCAGGGAGATCTGACCTTGAAGATAGAAGGAGGCAAGAAGATTACATTTCTATGCCTCGTTTAGGCAAGTACGGTTCACATAAAACTCTTCGTACTCTTTGGATCACTCGTAATATAATCTTTGGTAAGTGATTTTAGAGTTGTTGGTTATTAACTTTGGCATGCTCCCAATTAAGCCGAGGAAAGGCCGCTAATTTTCTATACATTGTTTTTTTGTTTGGTAAATGCTTCCATTGCGTTCATTTGTTGCAAGCTTTGCATTATTTGAGGTCGGGGTTGTGGAAGTTTCCCAAGGGAGCTCTGTCTGTGTGGGCAGGAGAAGCCAATGATCATTTTTATCTACATCCCACCTATAGCCGTAGTCTATAAAGCTATCGTGGACTAGTGTTGTAAACCACAACAACAGGAACGTATAACAGAAGCATCGAAATCTCAAAGTGCTTCGAAACATATAACAAGAATGGGAGAGAATATATATCATAAAATTGTTTGTGACTTACCATCATGCCAAGCATGGTGATCTCGACCAGTATCTAATCGAGAGCATCGAGACCCCAACATAGTAAGAGACCATTACAGTTCCCTGGTCAAGCGATGTCAGATTGGGGGTTATACGAGTTTTCTGTTGACGAGCAACGAGCATTGAACAATGAGCAATGTGAGAGTGGGGAGCTTTTATGCAACAGAAGTATTGAGCAGGGAGCAACATGTAGCCTAAGCAAGGAGCAACAATAACCTGAACAACAGGGAGCAATACGAAGTAATATTGGTAGTTTATAGACCTACATCTTCCTCAGAATAGGTGGGATGGAAAATGCATTCAAACATGACAATGAGACAAGAAATTTCAAAACATGTGGAGACAAATGATTTAGGACAAGTGAAAATTACCTCATCTGCCAAATATGGGAAGTTGGTTTGGGTCAATGCCAGACAATATTGGGAAATTTTCAAACAAAGACTAGCCCATCTAAAATGGGAGCACACAAGGAAAAAACGGTATGAAAAGGAAAGTAATCAAGTCCTTCACAATAAGCACTCAAACAAGTCCCCTCTACAAGCACGTGGTAACAAGAAGTCCAGAGGAAAATCCATTGATGATTATGCCTTATATAGTTTCACATCCACACCTCTCACCTGGTCTTCTGATCTTTATGTGAAATAATTGTTAAATGCAAAACAAAGGTTGGAGGTTTTAGAAGTTAAAGAGCATGAAAGAGATCATAAAGTTCATATAATAATAGTTGATAACAAGGCTTTAGTAGAAAGAAATAAAGTTTTGAAAGAACAAGTGGAATTGCTACAAGAAGCTCTCATAAAAGGGAATACAGAATGGCAACGCATGACGTTGGATGTACAAAACATGAAGAAATTTGTAGTGGAAGGTATAGAAGTGGTGAATGAGAAATCATCCCAGGATAAAGGGAAAATGATTTCCCAAATAGACAACCATGAAGAGAAAGAAAAAGAAGAAAGGAAAGGAGATTCCACCAAAGTTTCCAAAACTTGGGCTCAAGTTATTAGCAATTCTGCTAATAAGGAAGGAGAAACAAACATTCAAGGTGACAACATGCAAGATAGAGAAGGCAAGGAAAGACAAAATAGAGCAACAAACATAATTATTAAAGGGGTGAAAGACTATGGGAAAAATGAATGTACTCTTGACCTTGCAAGAGACTTCTTGAAAGACAAGTTTCAATGGCAACGACAAATATGCCAAGCATGGAGGGTGGGTAAGTTTAACGGTGAGAGAGCCAGACCCATAAATGGCATCATTCCTAGCTTGCGTGATAAGTATATCATTCTAAGAAAGAAGCATCTCTTGAGGGGTTCTCGCTTTTTCCTAGAAGAAGATTTAATTGTAAGACAACAGGAGGAAAGGAGGGCATAAATGTTAAAGGTGAAGGAAGCAAGAGAGCATGGATTTATAAAGGCAAAGTTGTGATAGCACAATTTGGACCTCCTTCCAAAACAAAGCAGCAAGATGGTAATAAAGAAGAGGCAACACACTCTTCAACAGGAAATTAGGAAGCAAGGTCATTATGGGAAAGCAGGAACAAAGACTCAAATGTGAGTCTTGCATGTCAAAATAAATAGCAATTAAGTAATAACCAGGTTTCCTTAAGATTAGTTTGTTGGAACTGCAGAGGTTACCCATGGCGAAAAGGACCTGGGTTAGACCCTATTGCGGAAAAGAGAGACATAATCTGCCTCATAGAAACACATGAGCATGAAGGGTACAAGACACCTCTGTTTGACGGATACTAGAAGATGGAAATGTGGAACAAGAAAACATGGAAAGGTAAAGGGCACAGGGGTATCATGGTTTTAGTGAGGGAGAAAGAAGGTCGTCTCATTCAGTTAAAAAAAGAAGACTCAAATAAGAAATTCATTTGGTTTAAAATATCAAAAAATGGAAACCAGATCAGAATTGCAGCATGCTATTTCGCACTGCAAGTTTCAAAATCTACAAAGGTAGAGGGCTTGACCCCAAAGATTCGTTTGCAGCCTTAAAAGAGAATATTGCAACATATTCTCAGCTAGGTGAAGTCCTTATAGTGGGCGATTTCAAGGTTAAGATTGCAAGTGAGCAAGCTAGCATTCTTTGTTGTAAAGAAGATTACTACCTTATTTGGCTTACAGATGAGAGTAATCATCAATGGGAAATAATTTCAAAGGACAAGGGTTGCAATCTCTTTGGTGAACAATTGCTTCCTCTATGTGGGGCCTTTGATTTAGTCATTTGTAATGGTTTGACTAAATGAGAAAAGACTGCTAATTTCACTTACAATGGAGCAAGTGTAGTAGATTATGTAATTTTATCGCATGGTTTGTGTGAGAAAATGCAGGAAGTTTTGATTGGAGATCAACTGTGGGACTTAAAATCAGATCACAAGTCAATTTATTTAAGTTTCTCTTTAACTGGAAAGAAACAATAAGAGTAAAAAATTCAGCATGTCCAAAAAAATCTCCCACAGGGCAGAATTCTTTTGACTCCAGAAAATTGTAATACCTTCAAAATGACGCTAGAGAGGCTCTTCGAGAAGGAGAAAAACACAATTCATGACCTTCATAGTCATGAACTAACACATTTAATTCAATGCGCGGTTGCAAAGTGCAAAAGAGAAAAAAATAAGAAGTTTGAAACAAATTGCTTTCTAGTTAATGCTTGGTTTGATGAGGAATGCAAAAAGGCAAGGAGAATGTGGAAAGAGTCAAACAAGGATAACATAAAGCTCAAAGCTTACAAGCAGTTATTAAACAAGAAAAGATAGATTTCATGGTTTCAAGGAGGGAAGAACTAAAATTCCTTGGGAAAAATAATCCCAAATGATTTTGGAATCAGCTCCAACCGAGAAAGATACAAACTAGAAATAGTATTACAGCTTCTAAATGGTTTGACTGTGCAAGACAACTCTATGAGAAGGATCCCAAGGCTGATTCTCCCCCGTTAGTCAACACTGATACTGAACTCTTCATGGGGCAAGAGGTAGAGATGGGTATCAAGAAGTTGGGTGTTGGAAAAGCAAAATATTTACCTGAACTCCAAGCAAAATATCTAAAGTGGGGTTCAAAGATCCTTGCATCTCATATTACAAATTTTTTCAACAATATCATACAACAGGGGCTTCCCACAGATTGGACAACTAGTCTGGAAATACCTCTTTTCAAGAGCGGTGACATCAATAATCCTTCCAATTATAGGACCATCATGAAAAACCCTTTGTTTGCAAAGCTATTTGCAAGTATACTAGAAAATAAAATTAGCAAGTGGGCAGAAGAAAGAGATAAGTGTGCTAAAGGGCAAGAAGGTTTTAGACCTAAGCATTCCATAATTGACCATTGTATAACTTTAAGGAACATCATTGAAAAAGTTTGGGAGAAAAAGGAAGAACTCTTTTGTTTCTTTGTTGATTTCATAAAAGTGTTTGACACGGTTCCTATGGAGAAGCTTTGGCACAAAAAGGAGGAACTTGGGGTTCCTAAACATTTGAGAGCAGCTATGCATAGTATGTATGAAGAAGTTAAAGTCAAAATTAGAACTTCAGCAAGCATCTCTGAAAGTTTTAGAAGCGATATCGGGGTCAAGCAAGGTTGCCCACTATCTCCTAGCCTTTTTGGTTTATATATTGACAAGCTTGAGGAGTGGTTAAATTCGCAAGGGGATGATGTTATCTATTTAGGCAAGTTTTTTATAAGGCTTTTTTTGTATGCAGATGACCTTATTCTGATTGCTAAATCAGCTTTTGGTTTGTAAGAGCACTTACTATCTCTTGAGCATTTTTGTAGAAGTGTGGGGATGCAAGTCAATATCTGCGAAATGAATGTAGTGGTTTTCTCTAAAAATGGAAAACATAACCAGCATAAGTTCGACTTTGAAGGCAACATTCTGGAAGAAGTCGCGGACTACAAATACCTCAGAATTGATTTCAACAAAAATCTAAGTTGGGATGGTTATAGAAAGAAAAGAAATTTGAGGGGTTGGAAAGCATTTTATGCTTTTCAAAACAGGTGTAGAGAGGCAAAGTTATGGGACTGGAAAACCACTCAAACTCTTTTTGGGCTTCTAGTGATTCTGGTGATTCCCTATGGTTGTGAACTATGGGCCAGCAGTACATCCGACATGCAGTGGAGACAATTTGAGAAAATTCAGAAGTGTTTGATTACAAACAAATTCAAGATTAAAAATGCAGTTCCGTGTAGAAAATATGTGATAGGTTAACTTATAATGCAATATAAATCAAAGTAGAATACTATAACCTACTTCTATTATCAATTTGCGGAAGCTTAAAGATCGAGCTGAACAATATAACTAGAAGAAGAAGAATCAATCGCACAATACACATGAAAATACTTTGCAGAAATCCTCAGCTAAAAACCCCACACTATTGTATTATCATACACGGTGGAAATACATAGGAATTATACAAAGCCTTAGCTCTCACAGCTAGTCAACTCTCAGTGCAATCCTCACAGATGCTCACAGGTAATCTTGGCTTCTCTCCAGCCTTCCTCTCTGCCCTCCAAGCTCCTATTTCCTTGCGTTGTTGCTTGTGGATGATTAGCCTTTACCAAGCGGATGATCAAGCCTCCAAAACTACGCAATCCTCAAGGATAAATCCTTGACTGCATGCATGAGTTTTCTGGAAATACATAGGAATTATACAAAGCCTTAGCTCTCACAGCTAGTCAACTCTTAGTACAATCCTCACAGATGCTCACAGGAAATCTTGGCTTTTCTCCAGCCTTCCTCTCTTGCCCTCCAAGCTCCTATTTCCTTGCGTTGTTCCTTGTGGATGATTAGCCTTTACCAAGTGGATGATCAAGCTTCCAAAACTGCGTAATCCTCAAGGATAAATCCTTGACTGCATGCATGATTTTTCTCCATGAGAAAACACATGCAACTGATAGTACATTGTCCTTGAACAATTATCTCAATTGGGTCTTTCTCGGAATAGACATGCATGAGTTTCTGATGAGGGAATCTTCAGTTAACTAGAGTAGCACTAGTTGAGTGCATTAATGCGTCAACTGACTGTTAACTCACTATTAGTTCCTCAAATAGTTTGGAACTAATTTAACTGGAATTAATTCAGTAAACTGAGTTAACTAATTACAACTCAAATATAACTCAATCTTGTCTTCTTAATTTAAGGGATAACTCTTGCATGACTTTAGAAAGACTTCTAACTTGAATTTCTCCAACTAATTAATTTAAAATAAATTAATTAATTATTTCTAAGTCACTGTTAAGACTAAATTCAATTTTAATTCACAATTTAATTCAAGGACAAATTAAATTGGAATATTCTTGTTTCCATATTTCAACACTCTCTTTCAACAAGAAAGGGATTAGCTGCCACCCCGATCCCGTCTCTATGGAACTCAAATTTACACTTTGACAATGCCTTTGTCAAAATGTCATCAACTTGCTCCTCTATTGAAATACACTGCAACAACATGATCCTCTCGGCTTGTGAAAAGCCACGGGCAACAAATCTTGCCTTATGCTTCTCCACACTACCATCAGCAGCTTGCTTTACCTTGTAAAGCCAACGGAAACTCACAACTAACTTGTTCTCCAGTCTCGGAACCACGTCCCAAACACTGTTACGAACTATGGAGTCATACTCCTCCACCATAGCATCAACCCAAATCAGCTGTTGCACTGCTTCCTCAAAGGAAGATGGCTCGGTCTCAACACATTCCCCAGCAAGGGCCATCTATCCAGTGTACCTCTCAGGTGAACTCCTCTATCTGCGCTGAGAAGATTCCATCCATCTCTATAAGACTCTACTTGAGTGGATGTCTCCACTCCTGGAACCTCTACATGCAGATGCTCTGCATCAGTCTAAGGCTCCTCCTCCTTAGGAACCAACAGTTCCTCCACAGCCTGTAGTTGGAGCTCCCTATCAAGGGAAACTCACATGGCCTTCTGCTCATCAAACTTAAGATCTATGTGAACCACTGTCCTCCGACTGTTAGGCAAGTACACCCGATAGTTGTGAGCTGTATTAGTGTACCCCAAAAATATCCCCAATTCTACTGTCAGCTCAAGCTTCTTCTGTGCATCCTTTGTCACATGGCAATATGCCGATGAGCCAAAGATCCTGAAGTGACCCACATCTCATCTCTTACCAAAGAAAGCTTCCTCTAGTGTCTTCATCCCAAGTATGCGATGGAGGCTTCTATTCTACAAATAGACCGTTGTGTTGCATGCCTCATCCCACAAGTGTAGTGGTAGGCCTTGGTCATGTAGCATTGCTCGTGTTGCCCCTACAATAGTTCTGTTCTTCCTCTCGGCCACCCCATTCTATTGTGGATTATGAGGTGCTTTCAACTCTCGTTTAATTCCTTCCGCTGCATAGAAGTCCTTAAACTCTTGAGGGACATATTCTCCACCATTGTTGCTTCTCACGACCTTGATTTTCTTCCCTGACTCTTTCTCGACCAAAGCTTTGAACTCACAAAACTTTGTGAATGTTTGGTCCTTCTTTTGCATGAAATAAATTTAGTATTACGAGAATAGCCATCAATGAAAATCACATAATACCTTTGCTTCGTTGTGGATGCCATCGAGAATGATCCACACAAATCAGTATGAACTCGCTCTAAGATAGCCTTTGCTCGACTGTCTCGATCATGAAAGGAAGACTTGGTGTACTTTCCCAAGGTACAACCTTTGCATGTGTCAACTTGCTCAAGTTTACCTTTGGGAAGTCCTATAAATATCTGTTGCATTATCTTCAAAGCCCCATGATGCAAATGACCCAACCGCCTGTGCCACAACTTGCCAATGTCTTGGCTTTGCACCAATTCTGCTTTTGTACTCAATGCTGCACAATCATCTACCTCTAGTTTATAGAGATTCTTCACCCGAATCCCTATCCTCTTGGTCTAACTTGTGTCTATGTGTCTTAGGAATGCCTTTCCTTTATTGAAGACAACATCGTAGCCTTTGTCCTCCAACATCATGACCGATACCAAGTTCTTCTTCAGTGCAGGAACATACTTCACATCTATCAAGGTGAGAGGAGCTCCATGATCCCTCTGAAAAGCAACCGTGCCCACTCCTGAAACACTATACCTTCCATCGTCACCCATCTCTATGCGCATCTTGAGGTTTTTCTCCTCCAAGGCACTGAATAAATTTTTATCACCGATCATGTGGAATGAGGGTCCACTGTCAAGATACCAAATACAACCCATCATCGATGGCACCATGCACGCGATGAGGGTAAAGTCCATTTCGAATTGATAGGTTAATGCCCCACTTTCTAATCCTTCTGAGGATCCCTTCTTGGACTTCTTCGATGGGCAATTAGTCGCATAATGTCCCATCTTATGACAATTAAAGCATCTTACTTTAGACATGTCACACTTCTTCCCTCCATGAGAAGAATTTGATTTGAAATGGGAAGCTTTCCCCTTCCCTTTCCTTGCCTTACTTGCTAAGGCCAGATTTTCTTCATCATTCTTGGATGAATAACCATCTCGCGTGCTCATCCCGATCTCCTCCTGCATAAGATCCGACCACAGTTGTTCTCAATCCGGCAGTTTCTCCCTTCCATTCACAGAGTCTTGGTAGCTATTCCAATTCTTTGGAAGGCCAAGGAGAGCGAGACTCACCATATCATCATCAGCAGTAGTTATTCCCACACTGCCAAGCTCATCTCTGTAGGTGGTGAGCTTGTTCAGATATGTGGAAATAGTATCGCCCTTTTCCATCTTGATTCTTCGAAACTTATTCTTGAGCGCCAATTTCCTCTGGTCTCTACTGTTCTGGTAGAGGTCCTTCAATGTCTTCCACATTGAAAATGGAGTATCCTTCCCATGGAGACTTAAGACAATATGGTCTCGAACTCTCTCAAGGATGATCCATCTCGCCTTCGCCACACACTTCTTCCACTCAGCGAATTCTTGTGCATTAGTTGACGCTGACTTTGGGATTTCTTGATCAATGAATTCCTTTAATCCATTGTCTTCTAATACAACCTCCATTCTATCTTTCCATGCTATGTAATTCGAGCTACCTTCTAAGGCATACTCGAGTCTCAAGCCATAGAATTTCATTGGCCAACCTTGAAGTATGATATGAATTCGATTTGCGCCTACAACCTCGAACTTCAAACTTCAAATTCTCTTCTCAGTATACAGTTCACAACTCTAATACCATGTAGAAAATTTGTGATAGGTTAACCTGATAATGCAATATAAATCAAAGTAGAATATTATAACCTACTTCTACTATCAATTTGTGGAAGCTTAAAGATCGTGCTGAACAATATAATCAGAAGAAAAAAAATCAATCGCACAATACACATGAAAATACTTTGGGGGAAAGCCTTAGCTAAAACCCCACACTATTGTATTATCATACATGGTGGAAATACATAGGAATTATACAAAGCCTTAGCTCTCACAGCTAACCATCTCTCAGTACAATCCTCATAGATGCTCACAAGTAATCTTGGCTTCTCCCAGCCTTCCTCTCTACCCTCTAGGCTCCTACTTCCTTGCGTTGTTCCTTGTAGATGATTAGCCTTTACCAAGTGGATGATCAAGCCTCCAAAACTGCGCAATCCTCAAGTATAAATCCTTGATTGCATGTATGAGTTTTCTCCATGAGAAAACACATGTAACTGATAGTACACTGTCCTTGAACATTTATCTCAACTGGGTCTTTCTCAGAATAGACATGTACGAGTTTCTGATGAGGGAATCTTCAGTTAAGTGGAGTAGCACTAGTTGAGTGCATTAATACATCAACTGACTGTTAACTCACTATTAGTTTCTCAAACAGTTTGGAACTAATTTAACTGAATTTAACTCAGAAAACTGAGTTAACTAATTACAACTCAAATATAACTCAATCTTATCTCCTTAATTTAAGGGATAAGTCTTGCATGATTTCAGAAAGACTTCTAACTTGAATTTCTCCAACTAATTAATTTAAAATAAATTAATTAATTATTTCCAAATAGCTGTTAAGACTAAATTCGATTTTAATTCACAATTTAATTTAAGGAAAAATTAAATTGGAATATTTTTGTTGTCATATTTCAACATTCCGTATGCTATCTTGTTAATTGAAACAGGGGTTGCTCTTATTGAAGCAATTGCTATGGTTCGAGTCATAAGGTATTTTAAAAAAATAGAGCAAATGAAAGAGGGTAGATGGCCTAAGGTTGTTTATAATAACAAATTATGTAACAAAAAAAAAAACTTGAATGCAACAAAATAACAAATGGTTTAATAAATGGGGTATTTGCTTGAACATGTGTTCCATAAACAACAAAGAGATAAAAACTTTTGTTATAGATAAATTCCACAAGCATACTTGGAATGAAGAGCTAGGAAAAAAGAAAAAATACTATATTGTAGTGTTTAATCCCGCTCATAGTCATCACCCAAAGGCATACATAGAGGCCAATATCTTTTGGAGAGTCAAAACTCTTATTGCTCAGTTAAGAACTAATTCTCATCAATTCTGTTGTGAAATAGGGTGTTGGAAAATGCCAAAATAAGTGTGGGAGGAAAGAGTATTCATTTTTTGTTTTTTTCCGTAAAAATGGAAACAAAAGAATTTCATTTTAGAATGTGAGGCCTTCAAAAACAACACGGAAAGTTATGCAGATATACTGACAACAAGCTTTTGTCGAGAAGCTGACAACATTTATTGTGAAGTTTTACAAAGAAAAATCGCAAACATGAAGAAGCAATCTGTCCCATAAACTATCTTTACCCTTTTAAACGTTAAAACAATAATTTGTTTTATTTTCATTTTAGAATGTGAGGCCTTCAAAAACAACACGGAAAGTTATGTAGATATACTGACAACAAGCTTTTGTCCAGAAGCTGACAACATTTATTGTGAAGTTTTACAAAGAAAAAATCGCATACATGAAGAAGCAATCTGTCCCATAAACTATCTTTACCCTTTTAAACTTTAAAACAATAATTTGTTTTATACATGTTTATCTGAGATGTTTCCCTATTGGTCTCAATCCGAAGCAATCTGTCCCATAAACTATCTTTACCCTTTTAAACTTTAAAACAATAATATGTTTTATACACGTTTACCTGAGATGTTTCCCTATTGGTCTCAATCCAACCGACATGCCTCGTAGGATTGAGCTGCACGTAAAAGATTACTCAGTCCTACTCAGTCAATCCAGCGGGAATTGTTGTTGTAGAATTTTAATTCTACAAGGCAGCAAGAATCGTGTTTCACAGTCATCGTGACCATATTTTGCTAGTATTCGACAGCAAGTCAATATCTCTCACCTGGGAACAAAGGTATCATCGCATCCAATTCTGGTTTTTGTTTTCTCTCAGTTCTCATAGCTCCTATGCATGGCATCAAAACTCACAGGCGCCTTTGCAATCCACTGAGAACCGCTTTAGCCACAGTCAAACAGCAAACCCACTTTTTCAACACTCTGTGCAGACAGAAGGGATTAATTACACCCAGTGATTCCAATACATTCGCTTCTCTTTTACAGGGCTGTATCAACATCAGAACCCTCAACCAACTGTATGCTCGAGTCATTATTCATGGTCTCAACCATGATTGGTTTCTAATCCCCAAATTTGTTCGCATGTATACCATTTTCGGTAGTTTACAGAATGCATGCCTAATTTTCGATAAAATATACAAACCAAACGTTCTATTATGGAATGAGATGGCCAGAGAGTATGTCTGTAATGGGTTATACGAAGAGGCCGTTGCACTCTATCGCCAAATGCAGGAGGCTGATATACAGCCGGATAATTTCACTTATCCCATTGTACTCAAGGCCTGTGGTAGCCTATCAGCTCTGCAGAAGGGCATGGAAATCCATGAACAAATAGGTAGAAGAGGTCTTATATCAAATCTTTATGTGGGGAATGCCCTCATAGATATGTATGCAAAATGCAAGAGAATAGACTTTGCACGCAATGTGTTTGACAAAATGCCTGAAAGAGATGTGGTCTCGTGGAGTGCAATGATTGCAGGGTATTCACAGAATGAGCAGATAAATGAGGCAATGAAACTGTTTCACGAAGTGCAACTTAGCGACGTTAAAGTCGGTAGAGTTACTGTACTGTGCATTCTTTCAGCTTGCCGTGGAGAAATGGCAGATTTCCAACAGGGTAAGGTTATTCACAATTACATTATAAAGAGTGGATTTGAGTCTGATGTTTCCGTGGGGACAGCCCTTGCAGCTATGTATTGTAAGTATGGGAGTATAGGGTGTGCACGACTAGTTTTCGACAAAATGTCTGTAAAAGATGTATTTGCATGGAGTGCGATGATTTCAGGGTATGCACATAATGGGCATGGTCGTGATGCTGTGGCATTGTTTTGGCAAATGCAGCTTGAAGGTGTCAAACCCAACAAAGTTACCATTGTTGGTGTTCTCCCTGCAGTTGCTGAATTGGGGATGCTGCAATGCGGCAAGGATATCCATGATTGCATTGTTAGAAATGGGTTGCAGTCAGATGTTTTGGTGGGGACCGCTCTAGTGGGTATGTATGCAAAATGTGGAAACATGGATGTTGCATTTCAGTTGTTTGACCAAATGTCTAAAAGAGATGTGGTAGCATGGAATGCAATGATTTCAGGGTGTGTACAAAATGGATATGCAAGTGAAGCGTTGTCACTTTTTCATCAAATGCAGCTGACAGGCTTGAAACCCAACTCAGCTACTATATTGAGTCTTCTTCCAGCATGTACCCACCCTCTGAGAAAAGGAAAGTGTATCCATGCTTATGTGATTAAGAGTGGTTTGGAGTTGGATCTTTCAGTGGGAAATGCTTTCATAGACATGTATGGTAAATGTGGCTTTGTAGAAATTGCACACCAGTTCTTTAATAAAATGCCTAAAAGGGATGTTGTTTCTTTGAGTACAATGATCGCAGCATTCACCCAGAATGGACATGCTAGTGAAGCCTTGATACTTTTTAATCAGTTCAAATTGACAGATATGAAACCAAACCGAGTGACCAGTTTGATTGTTCTCCATGCATGTGCACACTTAGCGGCTCTTCAACATGGTAAGTCTATTCATGATTTTATTGTCAAAAATGGAATTGAGTTGGATGTTTCTCTGGAGACTGCCCTCGTATCCATGTATTGCAAGTGTGGACGCATAGATATAGCTCGCCAGATGTTTGACAATATGTCTGAAAGAGATTTAGTTTCATGGAACACGATGATTGATGGGTATGGAATGCATGGTTGTAGTAGGGATGCCTTTGCTATTTTCCACCAAATGCAACAGATGGGAGTTAAACCAGATCATATCACTTTTACTTGCCTTTTGTCTGCATGTAGTCATGCAGGCTTGGTGGACTTGGGCTGGAAATGCTTTCATTGCTTAAGTCAAGATTATGGCATAACCCATAGGATGGAGCACTATGCATGCATGGTTGACATTCTTGGTCGTGCTGGACGTTTTGATGAAACCCAAAAGTTTATCAAGACGATGCCAATAGAACCTGATTCTAGTGTATGGAATGCCTTACTTGGTGCCTGCAAAATTCATTGCAATGTGGAGCTAGGAGAATGGGCATCACAACGTCTTTTTGAGTTAGGTTCCGATAATGCAGGAAACTATATTTTGCTGTCAAACCTCTATGCTGCAGCTGGAAGATGGGATGATGTGGCCAAAGTGAGAACAATGCTAAAACGCAGGGGGTTTAAAAAAATTCCAGGGTGCAGTTGGATTGAGATTGATAAGAGGGTCCATGCATTTGTTGCGGCAGACAGATCACACCCACAGTCAGAGAAAATATACATGGTTTTAGAGAGCTTAGCCAGGCAGATGAAGGTGGTGGGGTATGAGCCTGACACGAGTTTTGTCCTACATGATGTGTCCGAGGAGGAAAAGAAATCCCTTGTTTTAAGCCACAGTGAGAAGTTGGCCATTGCTTTTGGGCTTATTAATACAGGCCCTGGAATGCCCATCCAGATCACCAAGAATCTCCGTGTTTGCAAAGACTGCCATATTGCTACAAAGTTCATCTCAAAGATTGTCAGGCGAGAAATTGTTCTGCGAGATACAAAGCGTTTTCATTATTTCAGGGATGGACTGTGTTCTTGTGGGGATTACTGGTGATGCTAACAAAAATGAGAGGAATGTGAACTTGATCATGCATAGCGTCTGGATGAGGCACAATTCACCAGTGACCTTAGATTCTGCTACTGGACAGGGTGACTGATGTTATACGTGCAGAATCGAGTTTGATATTGATGTAGAAAATCTGCATCAGGAAGCCTCATTAAATTAATAGCTAAAAAATACAGGGTCTGAGATTGCTCTAAACCATCGTTGTTGATGAACAAGAGACGTTAAACCAATGATAAAAATTAATTTTACTGATATTCACTGATTCATTGGAGTAAACAGATGACACTCACAAGTAGAGAAAAATTGTGCAGTATTAAAGAACGTGACTGGACAGACAGGGGAAGCAGGGAAGTGTCTGATACAAATTTCACCCTGCATATTTAGGCACAGGATGAGATACTTGACCTAGGGGAGGAATGTTGCTTATTGTTTTTCTCTTAACAAAACAAGCCTCTTCATCCACACGGGTCATGAACAACTTTGATATGCGTACTGAATGCATTGCAGCTATATTCAGTTGCAGAGTTGTCAGGCAGAGATCTTGGCATGGATGCTAATCATTTCAGAGGGGGGTTGTGATATTTGGGGTGATTAATGAGAATGAACTATGATCTTCCATTACAAGAAACTTCTACAATTAATTTTATTCAACAAGTAGATGCGTTTCTGGTGCCACGCTTGGAGATGGGATGTTTTAATGTATCTTTCGCTGAGGACAACAAATATAAATAAACTTATCAAACTAATTAATTGGTGGGACAGTGATCCAAGACAACATCTATACTATATTCAAATAAGAAGTAAGTTTGACAGTAAAATGGAGATTCGGAAGTTTTGGTGGGTTGCACAACCAAAATAGGTATCACAAGCATTTTCAATAAATAACAGAAGAGAACGACCTCATCTTGGACGGAAACTCCTAGATTAATTCTGTGCATGTGTTAGTGCTTCAAGAAAAATGCCCGAGTGGCTACACCACAAAGAGTGGAATTTCTTTGGCTTTAGTGCCAGGTAAAGGGGTAGCTATTGCATCAAAATAGCTCGGGATTTAGGTGGGGCGGACTACAATGAAAATATAACCTTGGTGGGCGGCTTAACACTATGTCAACCTGACTAATGAACTAATGCCCTGTTAGCATTCATCTATCAATTGTATATTTCTTCAAATGATTAAATTATTTCTTGAAATGATGAAATGAGGTTCTAGGATTTGTTGTCTAAATCATGTGAGTTCTCTCCATAAAGGCTCAGGTTAAATCTAACCCCAGTGAGTGGCTTAACACTCTGTCAACCTCACTATTGAATTAATGTTGTGTTAACATACATCTATCAGTTGTATATTTCTTCCAATGATAAAATGAGCTTCTAAGCTTGGTATGTTATTGCATTGCCCTTTTACAGATCATGTGAATTCTCTCCGACACTCGGGTTCAATATCTGGGAAAACATGGTATCATGTTTTTGTTTTGTTTTTCCTTAAACAGGAATGATAAATTTCTGTGGTAAAATTATTTATAAATGTCACAAATGAGCTAGTTACAACATGTCTTCGGAGACTTGAACCCATACAATGAGGAAACAAATTGTTCACCAAACCATTTAAGCTAAGATTCTTTGACAAAACACATTGCTATATTAATCAGGCAAATTTGTTGCATTATTTTGTGATATCTCATTGTTAGCTGTGCCTGGCCCTGAGCAGTTTTTCCTAGACAGGAAAACACGGCCATGTGCAAGTGTTAGGCAATTTTGGTAGAAAAAAACTCCATGGATGTCTCTAAACCAAAAGTGTTATTTAAATTACGGTAGACATTCCAATGCTTGATTCACCAAAATAAATCAAAACTTAAAACAGCTATAGTGAACCTATGCCTGATTGTGCAACTCTCTCTGAAACTTAAAACAACCATAGTGAACCTATGCTTGAAACTTAAAACAACTATAGTGAACCTATGCTTGATTGCGCAACTCTCTCTGAATTTGTAATGCTTTAATAGAAATAAAACACTCAATTCAGATTCTTTAATAACGAAAGCATATGAAACAGATAACAATAGCAAAGACACACACTGGAACACAAATTTTTACTTTAGAAACCCATTTAGGAAAATCAAAGTTTAATGATGGTTGGTGCGTTCCATCTTATATTATGGAGATTGTGATACAGATTACAATTACATCGAAGCTTACTGCAAAGCTATTAAATACCATGGTCTTCAACCATCCTTCGCAATATGTTATGTCTATCTGCTCTATTAGTATTCCTCAATACATCTGCTCATGCTATGGAACAGTGAGCAGTTAGTGAAAACATCAACCCTTTTTCTTACTGTTGGGTTTTTGATAGCTGGAATTAAGGTTATGTTTAAGGTTTTGTAACTCTCTTGGAAACTCCGTAATGATTTTAGAAGTTTCTGGCGGATTTCCACATGTTACTAATTCTTATAACTCCGTAATGATTTTAGAAGTTTCTAGTGGATTTCCACATGTTACTAATTCTTATATTTAAATTATAGTGTTATACTAATATTTAAATTATAGTGTTTTGACATGGTCGTCACTTGGACATGTGTAAAATACTAAGATTGTTTTTTGTTGGCCTAATTTTTATTTACAAACTCCAATTTTAGGCACATGAAATCACATTAGAAAGATTTCAAATGAAAAGAATAATTTTTCTGTTAAACCCAAGGAAAGTTTATGACAACCTTCAGTGATCTAGATTGGATCATTATATTATTTGTCATCTATCTCGATGCTTTCAGAGTGGAAACACTAGAGGAATTAGCTTGTAGGGTCATTTTTACCAACAGTGGTCAGTTTGGAGAATTGAAGTCTGAAAACCTTCTTGAGGCATTTTGAGGCTTTAAACAAAGTTTTTTGGGCTCCAAAAGTTCTTGCCTATAATAGACCCCATGATGTTATTCTACACTCATAGACCTTTCTAACAGTGCAAGAATCAGTGGAGTTTGTATGCAAAAGTTATGCCACTAGCAAGTTGATATATTGTGTTGACCACCACGGTACGAGTAGATGTGATGCCAACCCCATTACTCATGCATGTGGGGCTAGCCACATGTGGACTTTGAATGGGACTCTAGAAGATTCAAACCCATAGCTCTAGTCGAGGTTTGATGGAGTTAAACATTACCCCTAGTTGGTTATTAGGATATGTCAAATACTTGGCCACTAGGAGTAGGTGGTCCAATCTATGCTATTGTATTTTGTTCCATAGTTGAGTAGAGCAACTTGGAGTGGTAAGTAAGAGAGAAAAACAAAGGGGGTTAAGATTTGGTAGCAACTATATTGGCTAGAAACCTTATGTAGCTCCATAGAGAGTACTTGTTTGTATTTGTCATACATTTTTTATACTAGATAAAAGAGTGTAGAGCATCCTCACATTCTAGCTGAGTTTTCTGCCGTAAGGATTTCTCAAGGCAAATATTTGTGTCTATTATGGATGATGTATGTATTTCTTTATGCTTGCTATTTCTTTCATTTTAGTTAATTTAATTAATTAAGCAAAAAATCAACTAACTAAACAATTTGGAATCTAAGGAAGAATTAATAGTAAAATTTCAAGTAATTTGATCAAATATATTGTGATGAAGTGTTCTAGTGGAATATCCACAACAATTTACAGATCATATTGATATCGTAGCAGGTTTTTTTTGGGAAATTTTGTGGGAAGTTGTAGAGGATCCAACAAGCAGTTTAAGCAAAAAGTCACAAAACACTACCCATGACCAATGGGTTTGTTCACAATAACTCTCATTATCCAACATAAAATAAATTTGAAAGGCTAGAAGTAATGGTCATTGAAACCAATTACAATATGAGCCTCATTAAGTCTTAATTCTACTCTATCAAGTATGTAGAGGATCAATGGATCTGATGGCACTAGTTTAGACAAAGGTAGGGGCAGAGTGTACAAGAGTACACCACTAAGTTGAGGAAGATAACCATCATGCTAGGTATCTTTCCTAAGAGTCTAGATGTATTCCTTTAATATCTCGGAGGTCGACAATCCATTTATGAAAGTAAGTGATGCTTTTCAAGCCAAGAATGTGAAAATTCCTTGATTGCAATTATTGGAAATTTATCTCCTAAATGTTCTGCAGTTTATTTGTTATAATGAAAATATCGATAAAATCAGAATTGCAACCTTCACCAAAAATAAAATACACTGCAGAAAATAAATTGGAAATTGAGAAAATGATGCACACACAATAAAATAGACACCAATGTTTTTGGATTAACGTCCTCGGAAAAACCCCAAAGGGAAAACCAGTGTAGTAGATGAGGGTTTATTTTATTATTATGCAACAATAAAATCCGAGTACAATATCCGGATGCCCAACTAGCAATCCTCCAACAAATATTCTCACCGAAAATATTTAGGAGAAAATTTCTCCCTCTACAACCCAACTCAACCTCCTTGCGGCCTGCTTGGACTGTGTAATTGGTTGCTCACACTGCTAGTCTGCATAGTTCGTACGACCTCTATAACTGCTCCAAACTGGGTTGTCTAGCCTCCTCCTACCAATTAAAAAATTTCCTCTGCCTTTCGAAATGCCTTTCCGGCCTTTGGCAACTGATCTGAACCCTTCCCTATAATTCGCTCAACTGCACTGGTAAACGCGCACCACCTTGACAACTTTCTCTGCATAATATTTTGGCCTGCTTTCGCTGGCCCTTTGGAACTAGAAAATCTTGTGGAACTCTCTGTTGTTTCTCCCTTAATCATTGATGCTCTCCTTCTCTAGCTCGAACTCACTTCCTTGTTGAATCTTTGTAACTAGATAGATCGATCTGTTGAGGAACTCACTCTCCTCTTCTCACAATTGTCTCTCTCCATCTCGTTGACTTACTCTTATAATCTCTTGCTAGAGCTTCAACGACCATGATTAAATCCTTATCAATGGCTAAGATCATCTTAGACTCGATTAGTGTGAGTCTCTAGAGCTTTCTCAATTATCCTTAATTAATTCCCATTAATTAATCAATTTTCATAAGTTAGACTTAAACATTTTTTAAATATTGATCAATTAATTTAATTAAGGCATTTCACAAGCTTATCTCGCAAAACCTTTTATGGGTTTTGGAGATCCCCTGTTCTTTAGTCTCTTAGACACAAATCAAAACTAGAAAACCCGTGTTATAAAAATCTAACAAAGAACAATGGATGAGGCATGTGTAGAGTAAAAGTATCTGAAAAGCATACACAAAAAAGGGAAACTAAGTGTTTGAAGAAAAAATAGCTCCAAGAAGCTTCTAAAGAGGTAAATAAATGGAAAGTGGGGAAGGATAAGAAGACATCATCCAATACACATTAGTGCAATGGTCGTAGCAACCATTGCAGTCACTACAACATTGATGTTCATACTAAGCAGAAGTGTGGGAATTACATCTAGAGATGAACCTAAAGAACCACAAGAAGGATGGGAATAAAAATAATCTTCTAGCCACAAATCCAAACAATTAGGTCGAAAAGAACTTCGACGTGAATGAGAAGATTTTCTGCACATTAGTGTAGAAGGAGGTGAACCTAAGTAACCTTCATCACTAGGAAGAGGAGATGACCAAACTCTTCCACATTTAGATCAAGGCCAAGAAGAGAAAAATAAATACTTTGTTCAACTCACGTTCACAAGCAATCTCAAAGCAATAAATCTAGTCAACAATATTGGATTGGAGGTTTGCGATAATCCTAACTCGTGTCCATTGGGATGGTTAAACAAGGACATAGAGATCAAGGTAACAAGATAGTGCAAGATAAAATTTTCTATATGTTTTGATTATATTGATGAAGTAGAATTAGATGTAGTACCACTTGATGTATGTGGAGTAGCTTTTGGGAGTATACATGTATATGAGAGAGACAATCTCCATGTAGATAGTCAACTAGTTACCGCCTCATCAAGGATAGTAGATCCTTCATTATCAACACACACAATGGAAAGTACAAGTTTTCACTGGTAAGTGCCAACCAAGCCAAGAAATTGATTAGTTCTAGCAAGAAATATGTTTTACTTGAGAGAAAATCATTCTAGTGATGAGTTAACTAGGGTGAAGGTACCCCTAGTGGGTTGATTTGTGTAGCTTGGTAGGTACTCCCACATCCCCTGGGGTACTGGGTCTTTGAGGACATGGCTCACAAAAGGGATTTGTGTGCGATGTACCCCAGCAATGAGCTTTGGACCCAAAGTTGTGGGCAAAGAACTAAGTGGAGAATTATTTGTTTATTCATTATTTGCATGAGGCCACCCTTAATGAAGCAAGGGGGACCTAAGACAGCCATGGAATGTCTTGATCAAATGAAAGAAATCAATTTTCTTATGATAGTTGGGTTTTTTGTCAACAATATCAAGACGGTATAGGCTTGAGTGGTACCCCTTGAGGGCTAATCGATTCCCTCATGAATACTATAAGAAGGAAAGAGATGAGACCTCATTTGATCATATCCACAGGAACATTTCTCTCAAGCTAAGAAAAGTAAAGCAGTGGCTGACCTCGGGAACTGAGATAGATAAGAGAAGAGGACGAGTTTTTGGTTATGTTTTTGTCTCATGTTTGGGTGCAAGTTAAGGAGGGAAGTTGCTGACATTTTTGAGCATTTTTTTGTGATCAAAATCTACAAGAAAGTGCATCTGAGCTGTGAGAAAAGTGATTCCCCATGTTTAGCTCGAAATTTTAGAGGTTCTAACTTGTGGTTGGTCTGTGTTTAGGGCCAAGTTGTGTCTCTATTTAAGGTAGGGTCGAGACCCTTTGTTGGAGTTGGAATGAAAGGCAAGTGAGGGTCAAGATCCCCTGAAGAGTAGTGTAGGTGTTTAGGGATTGTGTATGCAATTTTAGGACTATAAAAATGAGCCTGGTCAAGTTCTTTGTGATGGTACACCTATGACTAGGATAGTCTGAGCTGTTGGGACTGAGTATGCTGATCTCAAAACTGAGTTTTTGTTGGTTGAGCAGAGGTAGAAAGAATGAAGTGTGGTCGTGTCTTTAAGGAGAAGAAGTGTAAGTGGATAGATCTGTCCTAAATGGTTTAGGACAACAATTTTGTTGAGCCCTAGATCTATCTTCTTTGGAGTAGAAAAGAGATAAAGTGAGTGAAGATTTTGTATGTTCTAGATCAATCTTCCTTAGTGGTGTTAAGGAATTGTGAGTGGGCTGATTGGAAAGCCTTAAGTAACATGACACAAAATCACACTTATCACTGTGTGAGGGAAACTTTATTTAGCCTCAAGTATGGTCATCTTTGGAGGAACAGAGAGACAGAAAGAGGGAAAATTTGAAGACCCTAAGAGTTGGATATCATGGAGCAACATGAGAGTAGCTAGAGGGTAGACTTGTGAAGGCTTATTATCATTCATTCTAGAAGTAGCTAGAGGATTGGTAAAGATAGATTGAGCAGCTGAAGATGAAAGCAGATCTGGAGCAATGAATGTACTTGTGAGTAATAGAAGAGGCAACAAAAGACCTGCCAAAAGTGTTCAAGGTATGTGGATTGAAGGGTTGTGGAAGCACTACATCAACAAGTATGTCAAGTGTACTTTGTTCAGGGAAATATTGGTAGTTGTAATTTGTTGACTTCAAGCCCTAGTTGTTTTTGTATCAGGGATGATTGTAAGGGCCATGATCCATGGTACAAGAGCCCTATGTTTTTCATATTAAAATTTGTAATATAACAAGTATTGGGTTAAAAATGGTCTTGTGCACTAAGTTTATTTATTGTTGTATGTTTTCATTGTGCAAAGTGTCAACGGCGTGGTATTTTAGTGTGTTTATGATCATGGTTTTAAACTTAGACCTATTGCTGAAGTGTCGTGGAAAAATCATGGTAGCAGAGCTACTTCAAAGAGACAACTAAATTAGAGTGTGCATAATGTACAACTCAAGAAAGAGTTGGTTGCATTGTTATTGAAGCACTAACAACAATGGCGAAGTTGGTGGTTGGTTTGAGATACGGGGATAGGTTGGATGGGTTGTCCAACTATAGACCTTGGAAGGAAAGGATCAAGCTGGTCTTGATGGTGAACAAGATATGGGATTTTACCGAGAAGGAGATTAAGAAACCAACTGACCCTAAGTCGTTGGAAGTGTATGAGGAGTTGGATACGAAGGCAAATTTGGTCATCCTAGATGGTTTCAAAGATCACTTGATACCTCATTTGTCTGAGAAGAACACTGCCCATGAGATGTGGAAAGCTCTTCAGGATCTGTTCCAAAATAAGAACAAGAACCGACTATTGGTATTGAGAGATAAGGTCAAGGCACCATGATGTCAGATGGTGAAGGTGTGGATCCGTATTTGATGAGACTTTCTCAAATTCGAGATGATCTTGCTACCATCAGTGAAGATGTTCCAGATTCTAAGCTGGTGAGGACTTCTTTGAAAGGGTTTATCGAGGAATGAAATTTGTTTATCAAAGGGATCGTCACTCGAGAAAAGATGCCAGATTGGACTAGGTTATGTGATGACTTCTTTCAAGAGGAAACATGAGATGAGGACCTTCATAAGAAGAAGAAGTCTTCTAACGATAATGTGGATCTTGCACGGAGGATGAAGGGTAAGGAAAAGAAGGACTTGAGCAAGTTGAAGTGTTATAACCGTAGCGAATATGGTCATTATTCAAGCAAGTGTCAGAGGAAGAAGAAGGGAGACAATGAGAAGAAGAAGGGGAAGGAGATAGTTGGTGTTGCTACACCCTCTAAGCTAGATGACCTCATGAGAAGTTTGGAGGATGAGGATTTTGCTCTAGTTTCTAATTTCTCCAAGGGTACCATTGAAAAGTCTACATGGTATGTGGATAGTGGTGCGTAAAAGCTTATGATAGGTTCACGTGATGTTTTCGAGAATCTAACTGAATGGGACTCGATGCTGTAAATGGTGGTTAGCGGCAAAAGTCAGAAAGTGATCAAAGGATTGGGCGTTGTGCCATTCAGGATGGACTAAGGTTGGTTGTTGATAGTTCAAGATGTATTATGGGTACCGGAGCTTAGATACAACATGTTGTCTGTCTCAATGACTGAGACAACGGGGTTTGAGGTGATTTTCCAGGATGGGAAACTAAGACTTGGCCCAAAGGCTCTAACTCTACTGGAATTATCATTGAGTTAAGGAGCATGGTCTATACTGAATGATGGGAGAGTCTATAGATCATGACAAAAAGCAGGTTCCTGAGACTCAGAGGGAGTCGAGTTTGAGTGGAAGTATGCAGGTTTAGAGGGAGAATTCACAACCCAGGAAGAGTGCATAGTCAATGGGAAGCAAGGGGACTTTTGTTCGCAAGAAGGAACCATGGGATGGCATGAAGGCCTATCAAGGAGGGAAGAACTTGGAAGCTTCTGGTGGCAGAGACACTATCAAGGATAGTGTGGTTCATTCTATAGGGTATGCTGCAATGGTGAATGCCATAGATTGAGCTAGTGTCGCCAATGATGATGACAAGAGACTTCCGAGTGGTGGAAGTACCTCCTTCACTAAGAGGTTGTGTTGATTTCTATAGCTTTGGAGGTACTCCCACATCCCCCGGGGTACTGGATTTGTGTGGAGTTGACCCACAAAAGGGCTTTGTGGGCCATGTACCCAAGAAGTGGCCTTTGGACCCAAAGTTGTGGGAAAAGACCCAAGTGAAAAATTATTTGTTTATTTATTGTTTGCATGAGGCCACCCTTAATGAAGCAAGGGGGACCTAAGGAAACCATGGAGTGTCTTGATCAAATGAAATAAATCAATTTTCTTATGATAGTTGGGGTTTTTGTCAAAAATAGCAAGTTGGTCTAGGCTTGATTGGTTCCCCTTCAAGGCTAATCGATTCTCTCATGAATACTGTAAGAAGGAAAGAGATGAGACCTCATTTGATTATATCCATAAGAACATTTCTCTCAAGCTAAGACAAGTAAGGAAATCGTTGACCTCAGGAGCTAAGTTAGAGAGGAGAAGAGGATGAGATTTTGGTTCTATTTTTGTCTCATGTTCTGGTATAGGTCAAGGAGGAAAGACAACCAAAATTTATGAGCATTTTTTTGTGATCAAAGTCTACAAGATGGTGCATCCAAGCTGTGAGAAAAATCCCTTTGTTTAGGAAAAAATTTTAGAGGTTCAAACATGTGGTTGGTCTGTGTTTAGGGCCAAGTTGTGTCTATGTTTAAGGTAGGGTCAAGACCATCTGTTGGAGCTGGAAACAAAGGAAAGTGAGGGTTGAGGTCTCCTGAAGAGAAGCGAAGGTGTTTGGGACCGTGTGTATGCAATTTCAGTCCTATAAAATGAGGGTTAAGTTCCCTATGATGCTACATTTGTGACTAGGACAATCCGAGCTGTTAAAAAATTAACATTGAATTTCCATGTCATAATGTGTAAGCCAATCAAAATCCTTTAGAATTCAAATGAGATACATGTGTGACTAGGCACCGACAAGTGTTTTAATAATACAATTTACCTACCTTAAGTGTGAATGGTGCCCAACTGACCCAGAACTACATTAAATATTAAAAGTAAGATTAATATCTTATTCTATAAAAGTTATAATATTGAGAATATTTTTAATGAAGGATAAAACATAGGTTTAGTATATTTTTAATGACATGTAACTAATTTAACTTTTAAATTTAAATTTTATTGAATCTTGTGTAAATAAATAAATTTAAATATTTTTATGGTTTTTTCATAAAAGTGTATTTGTTTTGGATAATTAAATTTAAATTTTATATTTACTTTTATAATTTAAATTTCATTAAATCTTGTGTTAGTAAATTAATTTAAATATAATGTTGTGCGCGCGTGTGTGTGCGATTATTTATTTTTAATGACGTATAACTAATTTAATTTTAAATTTACTTTTATAAGTTTTATTAAATCTCGTGATAATAAATTAATTTAAATCTAAAATATATATACGACTATTTTGATAAATGTGACATTTATTTGGGTAATTTTGATAAAAGTAAAATAATAAAATGGATATATTAAAAATTGTTTACATGCATTATTTTATTAATTTCTTAATTTTTTTCTTAGGTGGTTATTTTTGAGTCGAAATTTCCTCTAATTATATGTTGATCTCATAACCGAGTTCTTATTGGTTGAGCTAAGGTAGAAATAAAGAAGTGTGGTCGTGTATTTAAGGAGAAGAAGTGTTGGTTGATAGATCTGTCCTAAAGGGTTTAGGACATCAATTTTGTTGAGCCCTAGATTTGTTTTCTTTAGAGTAGAAAAGAGATAGAGTGAGGGCAGATTTTGCATGCCCTAGATCAATCTTCCTTAGTGGTGTTAAGGAGCTATGAGTGGGTTGATTGGAAATCTGTAAGTAAGGTGACATAAGAGCACACTTGCCACTATGTGAGGGTAGCTTGATTTAGATCTATGTCTAGTCATTTTTGGAGCAACATAGAGATGTGAAGAGGGTAGACTTGAAGACCCTAATAGTTTCCTATTTTGGAGGAGCATGAAAGAAGCTAGAGGGATGACTTATGAAGGCCTAATACTAATCATTCTAGAAGCAGCTAAAGGGTTGGTAGAGGTGGATTGAGTAGTGAAGGTGTAAGCATATCTGGAGCAACATACATACTTGTGAGAAACAAAAGAGGTAGCAAAGGACCTGCCAAAAGTATTCAAGGTTACGTGCACTGAAAGGGATGTGGAAGTGCTACATCAACAAGTAAGTCAAGTGTACTTTGTTTTGGGAAATATTGATATTCATAAGTTGTTGACTCCAAGTGCTAGTTGTTTTTGTGTCAGGGATTATTGTAATGTCTATGATCCCTAGTATGAGAGCCCTATGTTTGTTGTATTAAGGTTTGCAATATAACAAGTTTTGGGTTAAAAAAATCTTGTGCACTGAGTTGATTCATTGTTGTATTTTTTCTGTTGTGTAATGTGTTAGTGTTGTGGTATTTCAGTGTGTTTATGATCATGATTTTAGACATAAACCTGTAGCTGAAGTGTCGTGGAAAAATAAACATAGAGGGTTGTAATAAAGAACAAAAATAATAACTAGAAGGTCTGTTACAAGCATACATGGGAGTGTTCTAGGAGCCTAAATGGCTACCATCTAAGAGGGAAGCAGAGCACAAAATCCAATTATTGCTAGAATCTCCATTGTCGAACATTTGGCTATATGGACAATTCATTTTGGAAGCAAATGAAGTGAAGAGATAGTTGCAACAACTAATGGAGCATGGTGTGATTCGACCAAGTACCTCACCTTGTGGGTTGCTCATCATAATTGTACCAAAGAAGGATGGGACTTGGAAAATATGCGTTGATGCTTCCTTGTGTAAGTTTTTGGTAGCATCATAAGTGCTAGCCTTGAAAATTGGTGAAGAGTCTAAGACACATGAGTTATAAAGAACCAAAAAACCATTTGGTGAAATTCCACCTGGATTTTATTTTATTAAAATAATTAATATTTTTAATGGGGTTCATAAGTCTAAACTCAGGGAAATTAAAATATTAATGGGTATTAATCAAAATATGGGTGAGAATGATCTAGAAGGTGGATCAAGTTATGTTTTAATCTTAGTTGTTGATTAGAGACTTAATTTCAGTGGTTGAAGACTTAAAAGGAAAAGTATAAAATGGAGGCTTGGGGTACATTTGGAAACACACACAGAGAACAAATTGATCTAGAGTTCGATTTCTGGGGCTCGGAAGCTAAGAAATTCAAACTAGGTGATCATTCTGCAGTAGAGCGGCGTGAGAATCCGGGAGAAGAATTTTTGAAGAATACTGACAGAGAGGTGGAGAGAACTTATAGAGAGGCAATGCAGTAGCCAAGAGAGATGACGATGGGCCAATCTAGGCCCACACATCCTTGACGCAGAGCCAAAAAGGCCAGCGCAAAGGAAAAATCTGCTTGACACGCAGAAGCTGGAATTGTCGGAACAACTGGGATAACTGACGCAAAGGGCAGAAGAGGTGACTCAGTGCTGACGCAAATCCTGAAAGGCTAACGTAGGGCCAGAGCAGAAGTAGCTGGGGTTAGCTAGTCTATTTTCCGGATCAACCAGAATTCTGTTGGGTGAAGTGAGGTAAAACTCACTCATATTTTCTGCCAATATTTTTTCTATAAAGGATTGCTAGATGAGCATCCTAGATTTGTATTCAGATATTTCTCCTGCATAATAATAAACCCTCAAAACTGCTGCATAGGTTTTCCCGCTTTGGGTTTTTCCGGGGATTATTGTGTCCAAATATAAGTGTGTCCTATGTATCTTGTTCATTGCTCTGTTTTTTGTTTCATGAAATCAAATATTTAATTAGTGTAGGTTGGAAAAGTATTTTTCTTCGGTATTCAGAAGAATAACTTTATGAATGTAATTTAAAAATCAAGTAGGTGAAGTAGATTCAGATTTGCTGCAGTAGGGGTTCCTTCAGTCTAGGAATTTTTACATGGTATTAGAGCATTGATTTTGAAACAGGAAGAAAAGATCTAGTGCTGAGTAGTGAGGCCGAAAGCTGCAAGAGAAGATCTAGTGTTGAGTAGTGAGGCCGAAAGCTACACTTGGTAGCAATTCGAATCCCCTTGAGGGGATTTTGCAGTCCTTGCCGGGAAGAAAATATGAGGATTTCTCTCTCTGAGTGAGATGACAGAGAGGTACGATTTCTAGTTCATGAGCTTGCAGAGGCAAAGGGAGTGACGAAGAGCCTTAGCGCAGTGCTTGAAGGATGTAGTTTCTACTGGGGGGTAGAAATTCGCTGGAAAAGAACAAAGACACGTAGAAGGGAAATTTTCTCCTTAGAGAACTTTCCACTAGAAAGTTCGAATTTCTCACTTGCTGATAAGTTGAGCAGTGCTAAAAAGTGACTAGAGGAGTCAGTTTTATAGTTGGGTGAGATGGCATCGCATGGGATCAGAGATCAAGACAAGTTGGATGGAACCTCCAACTATGTCATATGGAAGACCATAATCTTATTTGTTCTAGAGGTATATTGGATCAATTCCTTGCTATGGGAGGTCAAGGTTCAGTAGTAGCGAGATGGACTTAGTTTTAGATGATGTAATGGATTGTTTGGAGGACAGATGTGGTAATCCGAGACCAAGATCTAATCAGCATAGATCAAGGTTGACAACAGTGCAGATGGCACAATGCATAAGTTAACAACAGTGCAGAAGATTCAGAGGGCCAATAGTAGTTAGATTCCAACATTCATTGTATTATGTTGAGCACAGTTAAGTTCAGTTAATTTTGGATGTTTTTCAATTTATTCTCTTAGCAACTGAGTTGCAATATAGATGTAGTGTTAGCAGTTTGTTGTGGTAAAACACAACTCCACCATTTTTTTTTTTTATTTTATGTACTCAAATAATGAGAACCCTTTCTATAAATTTTTGACTAAGAATCTTTTTTTATTTTCATTTAAGATTGTCTTACAATTTTATCATTTTTTTTTTAATTTTTGTTGGATTTATGTTTTGATTGTTTCATTGAATCTAACTTTTCACAAGCTTTCCATCGATACTTGTTTTGACTCATTTAATCAACCGGGTTGTAAATGCCACCCCTTTGAAGTTTTATTGTTTTCTCGCTTAAACTAAAATTGTAAATAAATGTATAATATTTCAATTTTTGTAACTAATTAAGTTCAATTCTCATTCATTGTAAATAGACTTTTAGTTCAATTTTATTATTATTTTTTATTTTTATTTTCTCACTAACGGTCCTACAAAATGACCCAGCTAAATCATATAACGGATGAAAACATGTTTCATAATCTTCGTAAACCCACTCCAATTTATTATTTTAAAACAAATTGCCAAGAACAGATTCTCAAAATTGCAAAGTGGCTATATTCCAATTTGTAGGATTATTAATTCCATGTGAGCTCCACTTCGTATATCTTCATTCTTTCCAAAATTTGTGATTTCAGAAGTGCGATCAAAATTTGCAATGTGATATTGGGATATCGCATATCACATATATCACAATTTTATTAATCTGCTCAATTTAAACATTTTTGGATTTGCGATTGGAAAAATGCGAGGGGTTAACAATTTTTAATATAAAGTTTTTTATCACCTTCTTATGACTCACATACCTCCATCTCCCCTCATCCTCCACTCACTTCATTAATGAATAATGGTTGCTTTCAATGGTTTGTTTAATGGATGTTGGATTGATTTCAATGATTTGTATATAAAAAATTTTAATTTAATATTATATTTATATTATAATAATATTTATTATAATTATAATATTTATTATAATTTTAATATAATTTTAAATTTATAATATTAATATAATATATTATATTTTAATTAATTTTTATTAAATCATTTCCATTTTAATTAATTTCTGTAAATAATTAATTTAATTTGTAATCACGATTAATTAGCATTAATTAAGATTAATTGTATATATTAATTAATTAATAATTCAGCTAGAATTAATTATTAATTAATTAAAATCTAATTTAGGATTAGAATTTAATTAACAAATTATGATTTTTTGCCTTAGGCAACAGAATTCTGCCAGATTTGACTCATCAACTTTGGAGACTCATAGATTAAGTTTTAGTTGGCCAAATGAGATTCATGACGACTCATTAATAAATTTGATCATTTATTTGGTCTAAAATCTAGCAGAAGATCAAGCTCCGATTTTTTAATAAAACTAGTTTTCCTGAGTTTTATTTTCTGCATTTTCATTTGTCCAAGTCTCTTCTTAATGCAAATCTATTCGTTAATGATATCCTTGGCCAATTAAATCATCCTAGACATCAATAGAGAGCTTATATTTCCTTTTCAATTATTTATTTAATTGAATTGAATTAGATTTGTTTTAATTCCAGATTTGACATTCTGATTTTATTTTTTACATTTTAATTTTGTTTTGATTTGATTTTGCCGGAAAACAGTTGAAGAGATGAAGATAAAATAATCTCAATCAATGAGAAAGCTCCAACAATAGAAAAATGGAATTTTGAGCCAATGAAAATTGATTACACAGATTTATTCTTCAACAAACTTTCCTATTGTAAATTCTTTTGTAAATATTATAAATACGAGATTGTAGAATGTTAAAAGGACTTCTCTCCTCTGCAATCTTAGAATTCTAAAAGCACTTTTGTACTAAGGATTTAGAGTTGTAGGTGAGAGGAAAGGAATCTTAGATTCGGAGATTATTGAAGTTTTTTTTTACATTTTAAGTTATGTATAATGAACAAAGTTTGGACTATTGTAGCTCTGCTTTTGAAAGCAAAAGCTTAGGCACTGTAGAATACTGTTGGAGACCGGAGCTAGAGAACGGATTCAATAAAATTGTTATTTTGAATACTATTATTTTAAATACTTGTTTCATTTTATGATGACAGGAATGTGTCAATTTATTTCCATAATTGTGCACTTTTGTCGATATGGGTAATTTGTCTCAATTTTATGTTATTATGTATCTCTACTCTTATGGATTAAATTTTGATTTCTTATAAAATTGATTTATTGAATAGTGATATGTTGTGAACTTCTTCCACATATTATTATTTAATTATTCAAGTTACTGATTAAATGATCAATATAATTTTACGAACTTCTTCCTGAGTGTTGTTCATTGTAAATTTCAGTTAAGAGGTCTCAATAGGGTGTGTTTCGGTATTCATAATGTCAATTAATTGAACTACTTCATTAGCTTGATATTCATTATAAACCAGACAAATTTAAGTCCCAATTATTTAAAATTATCTTTCGCTTAATTGGGTTAGATTTGTATTTGCCTAATTGAGATAGGATTAAGATAGTTCCTTTCGCTTGCATCTTAGAATAATTTTGCATATAAATTAATTTCTACATTCTAATAAGTCCTTCTCATAAAGAGACAAAAATTTAATAGTGGCTTGGCTGAGCCCCAAATAAGCTTAATGATCAATTTCTTGCTTGATGAGCAAGAGGGTTGATCTGATGTCTATTCTCCATTGGTGAATGAAAGTCATATTTTAAAGCCATTGGAGATTGAGAGAAGGTAAATGGACCTAGTTGAACCAATCAGAACCACCATTCCAAACAGAAAATGAGTTGCTTTAAGGTCAAAATCGGGTTGTCATCCCCCATGTTGTTGCAGCGAATTTTGAGGCTTCAATATTTTGGTGCTAGAAGGAGGGCCTGAAACTTGTTGTCTAAGTGGAGTTTTTGTAGTTTAACATCTTATGATTTGTAGAATTGAGACTTCTGTGATTTGTCATAGTTATAAGGAGAGCTTCTGCGTAAATCACATAAGAAAGATTTCTGCCAACGCGTTTCGAACCAACCAATGTGGTTCATCGTCAGGACAAGTTGAAAATACAGATCTAGCTCAGCGTTATAAATAGTCCACGCAGAGACTCCAACGGCTAAAAAACTCTAACGGCTACTTAATCATTCAAGAGCCTCAGTCAAACTTCCTCTAATTAAATTAATATTAAAATATTATTGAATTCAGAGCTAGGTTAATCTGGTATAAATTATCCATTTATTTAATTTCAGATATAACCTCATTATCCGTAAAATTATTATATATATATATATATATGTTAATATTTATCTAATTAATTCATTAAATCTAACCTAAATATATATGTATAGAGCCCTATTAGTTATGATTGTTATCCTAATTGTAATTAATTTATTAAAATAGTAATGCATTATACGATTATAAGTATCAAATAATAATATATATAATCAATACTATAAAAATAATTAGTTAATTAATTTATATTAATATATACATGTCCTAAATAGAAACTAAGAGGGGTTATATGTATTGATTTTAAGAAAAAAGTTAAATTAGGGTAATCCCAGATTAATTTGGTATTATAAATAGATTAATTTTTACTGATTTATGTATAAAAATAATAATATTATTAATTAATTAATATATTTAAATTAGTCAATAAAAGCCCTAAATAACCATACTATGTCATGGTTATATTACTAATTAATCAACTATTAAAAGAGATTAAAAATGAATTGATGAGGGGGATATTACTTAGTAATATAGAAGCTATAAATGACTGTTAATTGCTAGGTTATTTGCTTCAAATAATATAAGTAATAATTAATGAAAAATTTTTAGCTCAATTTTAATAAAAGCTACATAAAAATGAGAAACTGCTTCAAGAGGAGGATAATCCTCCAAAGAACAATGCTGCCAACGATAAGCGAAAACCAGACTCACAAGAACAAAAACACACCCACCCTAAGAAGGAACCTGGAAGAACCGAGGGGGGGGGAAGAAAACTTAAGAAGACAACGCAGGGATCCAATTTCTACTAACCTTCCACCCATCATCTCTGTTTAGATTGATGGGTCTACGCTCAATTTCGATAGCTTCCCTTAACTTGCGATGATGAAACCGGTCCACCCTGGCAATGACACTGGCATCTTCAATGCAGACATGATGCTTAGTTTTGTCCACATGCTCTGCTAGAGCTGAGGACTTTATTCTACCATGCCTCAGGTCCGCTGCATGCTCACCAATTCTCTGCTGGATGGAGCGCCCTGTTTCACCTATATAAGGGGCCCCACAAGAGCAAGGAATCAAATAGACCCCTTTCATGTCTTTGGGGTCGACAGGATCCTTTACTGGCCTTAGGGAGTTACGAATGGTTCTGAGAGGCCTGAAGGTTGAGGGGATATCAAACCTCCTAAGGATCCGAGCAATCCGATCTGTGGTCCCTTGGATATAAGGCATATGGACACCTGGATGGCGCTCCCTAGGCTCTTTATTGCTAAAAGCATTTTTGGAGGCAGTAAGGAAAGCCTTCTTACCCAGGTGTCTGCTATATCCGTTCTCCACAAAGACATCGAGGAGGTGGTTTCTCTCCCTATCCAGGTTTTCTTTATCCGAAATCCTAAGGGCCCGCGTAGCCAAGGTGTTGAGAACACCCATCTTCTGAGCAGGGAAATGATGGGAATTAGCGTGAAGATACTGCTCTGTGTGAGTCTTCTTACGGTACACCGCGTGGGAGAGAGAGTCGTCCAACCTCCTGGAAATAAGAATATCCAGGAAAGGGAGGCTGCCATTAGCCTCCTTTTCCATGGTGAACTTTATGGCAGAGGACTGGCCGTTGAGGTGATCCAGGAAACGATCGAGCTCTTCATGGCCATGGGGCGAGATGACATTGGTGTCATCTACATATCTTTTCCATAGCTTAGGAAGGAGACGGGCCGAGGCTAGAGCCTTGGCTTCGAAATCTTCCATAAAAAGATTTGCCACGATCGGGGAGAGGGGGGAACCCATGGCAACGCCACAGGTTTTCTCATAGAACTCCCCTTCGAAACTGAAGAATGTGGAAGTGAGACATACCTCAACCAGATGCGCGGTGTCCGGATCTGT
>APFE030762161.1:154885-230504 GCA_000404065.3 Pinus taeda | reverse complement strand
AGTAGTATCTAAGTTGGATAATTTCTCAATATTCTTGTTAGCAGAAAAACGAATGGCAGGTATTGTGTGGGATTGGTGGTTCTCAGCTACCCCCGAAGAAAGACAGAATGTAGCACTAGCAGGTCTAGCTACATTAGAAGTTTTGTTGCTTACCCAATTTGTTCCTGAACCTACAGATGAGTTAAAGCAAATAATTACTGATCTAACGAAGATGGAGTTGAAAGATCTCAAAGATCTAGATCCGTTTGGGTCAGAATATATGGCTAAAGTCTTTAAAGCAAAAATGAATAATGACCCTACTCAAAAAATTGCTTTCTTATCAAAACTACCTGGAAATTTAGGAGACATGATAATGAAAGATATTGAAGTTCAGAACAAAAAGATTGAAAAAATATATTGGATAGATCTCCTATTCAGGTGTCAGGAAAAAGTCAAATATTTATGTTGGTAAAAACAGGTTCATAATGTTTCTCCAAATCTGAATGTGTGTCGCTCTGTATTACCCTGGACTCCTTTCCCAAAAAGAAAAGCTAAGAAATACGGTAAATACAGAACAAAAAGAGTTGCTAACCCAAGAAGACCATTCAGAAAATTTAGATATGTTAAAAAGAGGAAACAGCCAAAAAGAGATAATGCTTGCTTTATCTGTAAGCAAGAAGGCCATTTCTCTAGAAAATGCCCTAAGAGTTCCTCTAATAAATTGAAAGCCTGTTTTGAGATTGATGAATTTGCAGATAATTGGTCAGTAGTCGATTCAAATGATGAAGTATCTGATGTATACATTTTGACTGATGCTTCACTATCTGATACTGAATCTCTTGATGAAATTAGCCAAAAAATGAATGTTTGTTCTTCAGGTTTTGGAAATGAACATAGTGAATGTGAATGGGAAGAAGAACATCATTATAGTGATGAAACTAACACAGATGATTACACAGAAGAATATTCAGATAATTCTTCTGATGAAACTGTTACTCCAGAAGACTTAAAGGACTCAATTCCTCGTTTTCATTCCTTGCCTCCACAACCACTTGTGAGTTCTTTGTGTCCATATCCTAAAATAGTTGCGTCTTCATCATCATCACTTCCTGTAAATAATACTGCTATAGATGAAGAAAATGCTTTTCTGAAAAAGATAGTCAAATCCAGTAATCTGTTGTACATTCCTGTTGAAGTTCAAGTCCGTGGTGAATGGATCAGTGTCGATGCTTTTATTGACACTGGTGGTTCGAATAATCTTGCACGCCCATCTCTTTTTAAAGGTTTATGGAAACCTCTGCAGCATATTCTTGTTTCAGAAACAATTGGTGGATCAGTTAACCTTACCCACTATGTAGATAACATTTCTTTGAAACTTGGGGGGGTTACTATCAAAATCTCTGCTATCCAGCATTATGATGCTTCTGCAAGTCTATTTTTAGGAATGCCATTTATTAATTCAGTACTGCCTGTAACAATAAGTGAAGATAAAATCATCTGCAATGTTAAAAAGAAAGCAGTTGCTGTTCCAAGACTAACAATGGCAAACTCAGAAGCCAGAAAAGAGCAGAGTCAAAAGAAGGTAGGTTCTAAGAAAGTAAAGAATGAGTCTCATGATTGGAAAGAAGTATTAATGATGTACGAGGCAAAATCACAACCTACTCAAAAAGCCAATAGAGATCCCAATTGGACTATTGAACAAACCAGTCTACATGAAGAATTGTTAAAATGTTGCTCTAACAACCCTCAGGCATTTTGGACTACAGAAAGTCCACGTCAAGAAATAATAACACTGCATGACAATGGGGTAACCGGTAAATTGATACCATGCACCCCTGCTGAAGAAAGAGAAATGAGAAATCAGATTCAAGAATTGCTAGATCTCCAGCTTATTGAAAGAAGTGAATCTCATTACTCATGTTCTGCATTTCTTGTCAGAAATCATTTAGAAATTGTTCGTGGTAAGTATAGAATGGTTATTAACTACAAGCCATTGAATGCAATAACCAAAAGCTTTAATTATCCGATGCCTAGACAAGAAACCATTATGCAGAAAATTCAAGGAAGTAAAATTTTTAGCAAATTTGATATGAAATCAGGCTATTATCAGATACAGATTGCAGAAGAAGATCGCCACAAGACTGCTTTCACATGTCCTGCAGGTTTCTTCCAGTGGAAAGTCGTTCCTTTCGGTTTGAAGAATGCTCCTGCCTTCTTCCAACGAAGAATGGATCATATCTTCAGTAAATATGATTTTATAGTTGTCTATATTGATGATATTCTTGTACATAGCTCAGATTTAGAATCTCATTTGAAACATTTGCAAATTTTTCTTGAAGAGGCAAAGGCACATGGTCTCGTTTTATCTGAGAAGAAAATGATACTCTTTCAAGAAAATATTGATTTTCTTGGAATCCATATCAGCAATGGGAGAATTCAGATGCAGCCACATGTTTTGACAAAGTTGTCTGAATTCCCTGATCGCTTAGCAGATAAACACATGATTCAGAGATTTATAGGGATTCTGAATTATGTACATAAATATATCCCTAATCTTTCAGAAAAAACTGCTACAATTCGACAGTATATTAATGGTGGCTGGTTAGATGAAGCTACTAAAGCAGTTCAATTAGTAAAGAAAGAATGCCAGAGTTTGCCTGCATTAAAACCGCCAGGTAATGGATTTCTAATTCTACAAACAGATGCTTCAGATAATTTTTGGTCAGCTACACTTCTTGAAAGAATAAAAGTTGATGAAGAAATTGAAGAAGTTCTTTGTGCATATGCCTCAGGAGAATTTCAGAAACATCAAAAAGGTTATTTTCCTGCAGAGAAAGAAACCCTAGCCATTTTCAATGGGATCCAGAAATTTGAAATTTATTTGGCCCCTGCAAAATTCTTAATTCGTACTGATTCCATGAACTTTAAATACTTCCTGACTGCAAAGATTTCCAAACAGTTGGCTCGCGGGAGGTTACTAGCGTGGCAGATGTGGTTTCAGATGTATGAGTTTGATGTCGAATGGATCCCAGGAAATTCTAACTTTTTGGCAGATGCCCTGACCAGAGAAATGAACAAGGTTCATGTACATAAACAAAGTATGTTTGATATTAAGGGTAAAACTGCTACTGATGATAATTTTGACACTTTTGTACAGCGTTTTAAAATTTTAGAATTCTTGTTATTTGATATCACTGAACAAATCAAAAAAGTTGTTGGGTTGAGACTAAGGAGAAATCAATGGATTCAACGATGCCAGGCATGGCAACACAAAAATGTTGGTGTTTTTCTAAATCTGGATGATGAATTGGTCAAAGTTTATCCTATGCCAAATATGAAGGTGAAAGTTTATTTCAAGCTACTTGATGATACCTGGTCTAGGCACTATACACCCGAAATGATAAAGGTATTGAAGACCTTAAATTATTATCACATAATTGGTGGGATTGATTTCTCTGTTGCTGTGTATGTCTCTTCAAAAATGCTAGATCTTGAAGAAATCAACATGAATGGACTTGTTGAAAGATTTTTAAGATCATTAAGAATTCCTGATATGTTTGAAGAATTGGATGCAGCCTTTTTGCAAAGAATCGATGAAAATTTTGAATCAACAGATTCTTTTCCACAATATGAGCTGTTTCAGCCTTTTGCTGACTGGGAGATAAAGAATGGCAGCTATCAAAAGAAACTGCAGCTTCGAGCATCTCAATGTATTCTGAGAACTCTTCAATATCTCAGAACCTTTTCCGAACCATGGGATTATCAAAGCATGGAATTTCGTAATCCAGTCGATCCTAATCCATTTGCACAAATGTATGGAAGGGACAGTGTGATAGAATCCACATTGGCAGAAAATACAGATCAGATAAAAAAGATTTCTATGTGGCTTCAAGAATTCCATCTATTAAAATTATCAGAAAAAATCTCCATGATTAAAACACTCGAGCCGATGCAAGGAAAACATAGAATATTACGATTAATTATTAATCAAAAAGCATTAATAACAATCTGTGTTTTATCAGGGGACTGGACGGAAGATGCTATATGTTTGATAAATCTGCTATTATCAAATGGAGTATGCTCATCAATGATATTTGAAATTGGATGGCAAGAAAAAGGACATATCAGTCATCAATGTAAATTATGGGTACAGGTTGCTATCGAGCAATCAGTCAGTATGTTTCAAATCTTCAGATGGGATCTGCTAGATGGAGTTGAACTGGCAGTACAATCCTTGCCAGACTTTAGAAAAAGTAAAAAAGAGTCCTTTCTTGGAATCGAAATTGACCCTTATGCATATGTAAACAGATGGAGTAAAGATGATTACCTCTTTCCATCAAAAACCCTACGCAAAACTGCAGATTCGATAAAATTTTCTTATGACACTGGACAGTTTTCACATGCTCCACAAAAAGAAGAATCTTCAATAGCAATTCATGATTCAAAAGGAAAAGCTAAAGTAGGGGAAGAAAAAGACACTGTCTTTGTTGATGTTTACCAAGATGCTCAGGTACAAAATGACCCCACTTGGGAAAAAGAATATTTATCGTGGCTAACATCATCATGGAAAAAGCCAGAAGACAATTTGGGAAAGTTAACCTGTGCTTGGGAAAGACAAAGGACCTCTGTAGACTCTGATTCGGATCCAGATTATGATAGTGATAGAAGCCCGAAAGGACCATGGTAAAGAATCTCTTATCAGCAATGTGATAATGTTGGTCACATGTTGTGATAAGAATATTTGTACAAAAGAAAAATTGAGTAGACACCGTCGGTGGAAAAAGATACCGACAGGACCCTCAATTATTTCTTCTTTATGTCAGATCTTAGTTAGCTTAGATTCTCTTTTAGGTTATTTAAGGAAGAATTCTCCATGTATGCATCATCGTGAGTTTTGAGTGTGAGTGTGTAATTGTATTCTGAGCTCTCAAAGATCAGAGGCTAGAAAAGCTCTTGACTTGAGGCTATCTATGGTGTGTAACCTTATTTTGAATAATATTGAAGCCTGCTGGGCCGCCAGTCTGAGGACTGTTTGTTTCAAGAACATCTGAGTGGTGAGATTGTAAGGCGTGTTGGAGAAGCGAAAAGGAGTCGCGCAGTCCACGCATATCTCTGGTTGATGTGAGAAAGATCTGCTTCAGCGTCCACTTTGATAAATTCAAGTAAGTCCATCTGTTTTGGCTAGGATATGGAAGGTGGTGCAATGAATTTCTAGATCCATTCCAATCAGTGTCCAAATCCAAATGGAAAAATGTTTCTGAGATGCAAGGATGTGGGGTTGCGAGTGTGCAGATGGTATGGACCTTCCTACTATCTCTACATTCGAATGACAAAACAATGTGGAATGTCAAGCAGGGAAAAGGTTGCGTAGAGGGAGGGCAGGTGAGTGTTATGAAGAGAAATGACAATGTTTAAAATGTGGACATCAATGACTTAACACCTTGAAGTAGAGTTTTCCGCATCAAAGAAAGTAAACCCATTTCAACCATTATTTTCATAGAATTTAAAAGTGATCTTCGTATTCTACTATTGATTTGGATTTCAGAAGGCATTTTCAAGGTGACAAAGGCACTTTGGAACATCCTAAAAGCCTTAAAGTGTGTTCATGTTGGATAGGATCATGGATTGTAACTAAACGTCAATAACAAGAGGCCACTAGGGGTACCCTTTGACCATGCGAAGGGCATTGTGCACTTGATGTTGGTTCACATGGCTTTACTTGGAGATATTGATGTGGAAGATGGGTACATTTTAATGGAGATGTTTTTAGTGCAATTTTTTGAACTTTCCGGTGTCGGAATTCGATGGAAAAATTTGAGGTAAAATCTTTATTTGTGTTATTTAAATTGGTTTTTTGCCTGTATATATGGATTCACCACCATGAAAAACCTCTAGGGCACTTGGATTGTGTAGGGGCTACCCATCAAACTTGTCATTTCAATAAATTCATGCCGGAATTTAGTGAAATTAGACTGGGAGAACCCACCGGAAAAGCTTCCAAAAAGTTACAGTAAAGACAACTTACATTTTAATTGCGATTAGAGGCGCATTCTACAGCCCACTATGCCCCCATTGTGTAAGTATATCATGTCCTCAAAACTAATTTTCGGGAATGTTGGCCAAAACATTAGCTTGAATCTTAAATTATATATAACTTGAATCTTTAGATTATATATAACTTTTTAATCTTATGTGTTTGATTGTTCCTTTATCATATATGTGAAATTGAATGGATCATAAATTTACCTTTAACAAAAAAATTTACCACATTAAAATTCCAAATTAGGTAACATTTTAAACATTTGTACTCTTTACTAAAGCCAATACCATTTCTTAAATCAAAGGAAGAAGGTTTTTTTAATCAAATATTTGTAAAATGAATATTTTAAAAGAAAAAACCATATCCTAAGGATATATTAAAATCTTTGAAGATGTAAATATTTCCACATCAAAGTTGTATTTGAAAATATTAATTTGACGTAGTTTTATTATAAATCTTGTTATCATGCCATATCAAAAACATCATTCAATCTAATATTAATATTAAAAGATTAATATTTAATATTAAATATAAATTAATATTAATATATTAAATTTATAACTTTGGATTAATACCAATATTAAATTTAATATAATATTCAATTTTGTCTATATTATAATATTTATAATATGATTAATGATATATGTTAACTCTAGATATATATGGAGGGAAGAACATAGATAGAGTGATGGAGGTGGAAAGATAGAGGGAGTGACAAGGAAGAGATGGAGATAAAATGAAGGAGAGGAGAAATAAAGAGAGAGAGAGAGAGAGAGAGAGAGAGAGAGAGAGAGAGAGATGAATGTATGGGGAAGAGAGAGGAGAGAGGGAAGGAGATAGTGACAAGGTTGGAGAGAGAGAGAGAGATGTGGGGGAAGAGAGAGGGAGGTAGGAGAGAAAGGGAGAGGGAGGGATAGAGAAGGAAGGACATAGAGATGGAGTTGGAAGGGGGTAGAGGGAGTGAAGAAGAAAGACGTAGAGAGATAAAAGTGGAGAGAGAGAGAAAGGGAGTGACAAAGGAGAGATGGAGAGAGAGTGTGTATGTTTTGGGTTGAGATAGAGAGACAAAGAAGGAAAGATGGAAGGAAGGGGGGAGAGAAGGAGAGAGAGTGACAGAGTTGGAGGGTGAAGAGAGAGGGGCGAGGGTGAGGGGGAAGGGGATAAAGGGAGGTGGGAGAGAAAGGGGAAGAGAGGAAGGAAAAGCGATTAGAGGGAGATAAGAAGAAAGACAGAGAGAGAGAGAAAGGGAGTGATAAGGGGGAGAGAGAGGGAGAGAGATAGGGAGAGATGAGAGCAAGAAGGAAGAGAGATAGAAGAAGGAGAGAGGCAAAGGAAGAGGAAGAGGGGGGAGAGATAGATAGATATGGAGAAAAAGTGTGTGTTTTGGGGGTGATATAGAGAGAGAAAGGAGAGGTAGTGAGAGATAGATATATAGATAGAAAGTGGAGAGAGAGAAGAAAAAAGGGATAGAGAGAGGGAGGGATGGAGGTAGAGATAGATGAATATGGACAGAGTGTTTGTGTTTGGGGGGTGAAGCGGGGGGTGAGATAGAGAGACAAAAAATGAGAGATAGAGGGAGATATAGATATAGATGGAAGGGGGAGACAAGGAAAAATATTTCTTGCACTAGATACATTAATTTTAGTGTAGATGATGATTTCTAATCCGATTTGATTGTTTGCACTAAATGCATTGATTTCAATGTAGATGTTGATTTCCGTGTAGTCTAACGAGGTGGAGGAGTTGCCTGGAAGGTTATGAAAATTCCGATCATATTTAGAGAAAATCTGGCAAGGATTTTTATAAATCCAAGTTATAGTTGTTAAACTTCAAAATTTTAGGTGTTTTAGATGTTTTTGATGGTGCTGAATCCATTTCCACCATCAAAAACACGATTCAAACACTGCATCTACAAGATTTTTTGAAATTTTTTTACCCAGATTCCAACCACTTTTAGCCATCCAGGCAATTCCTCCGCCTCGTTAGATGACTCTGTTGATTTCTAATTATATTTTATTGCTTGCACTAGATGCATTGATTTCAATGTGATGTGGATTTCTAATCCTATTTATTGCTTGCAATAAATGCATTAATTTCATTGTAAATGTTGATTTATAATATCATTTAATTGTGTGCATTAGATGCAGTGCTTTCAGTGTATATGTTGTTTCTAATCTTATTTTATTGTTTGCATTAGATGTTAATTTTGAGATTGTAAATTATTAAAAAAAAAATATTTTTCAAGGTATATTTTGTAATACTAGAGGGACACATTAATAGTTAATTAGCTATCAAATTGTGATACCTAGAATTAAAATGAAATATATATATATATATATATATATATATTATATATATATATATATATATATATATATATATATATATATATATATATATATATATATATATATATATATCTTAAGGAAGGAACGGATAGGGAAGAAGATTTATTGCACTATATTCATTGATTTTAGTGTATATGATGATTTCTAATCTTATTTGATTGCTCACATTAGATGCATTGATTTCAGTGTAGATGTTGATTTCTAATTATATTTGATTGCTTGCGCTAGATGCATTGATTTCAGTGTAGATGGTGATTTGTAATCCTATTTGATTGGTTTCTCTAGATGCATTGATTTCAATGTAAATGATGATTTCTAATCCTATTTGATTGCTTGCACTAGATGCATTGATTTCAGTGTAGATGTTGATTTATAATCTTATCTGAGTGCTTGCACTAGATGCATTGATTTCAATGTAGATGTTGTTTCTAATCTTATTTGATTGCTTGCTTTAGGTGCATTGATTTCAGTGTAGATGTGTTTTCTAACCCTCTTTGATTACTTGCATGAGATGGATTAGATGTTGTTAATCATGAGGTTGTAAATTATTAAGAATATTTTTCAAGATTAGATTGGAGGGGAGAAAGAGAGAAACATATTTCTCGCACTAAATACATTGATTTTAGTGTAGATGATGATTTCTAATCCTATTTGATTGCTTGCACTAGATGCAAAGATTTTAGTGTAGATGTTGATTTATAATTATATTTGATTTCTTACACTAGATGCATTGATTTTAGTGTAAATGTGGATTTCTAATCCTATCTGATTGTTTGCACTAGATGGATTGATTTAAATGTAAATGTTGATTTCTAATCTCATTTGATTGCTTGCATTAGATGCATTAGATGTTAATCTTGAAGTTGTAGATTATTAAAAATATATTTTGTAATACTTAGAGGGACACTCTTAAGAATTAATTAGCTATCAAAGTTGTGCTATCTAGAATTGAAATGAAATGAATGTTCAGAATCAATCCTCCTACGAAGTGCAAATTAATCATTGACAAGATCGTCTCCCTTCTTCATCACCAACTAATTACTAATAGACAATTACATATATTCAAAATTACTAATAGATAATTGCATACAACAATGTATTCAATATATTTATAAGAGGAAAATATATGTTTATAAACATCCAAAACAAATCAAAATATTCTTGAAGGAGATGTGATAATTGTTTGGAGAAACAAATAATATAAAGATTTTATAAATCTAGTCACTCATTAAAAAAGTTTGAAAATACGTTATTTCCTGATTTTGCAAAATAGACTATAGATTAAAAAAATCATAAAAATATTTTTGAAGGAAATAAATTATTTCAAACATTAGCAAAGAAACAAATTATTTCGAGAGTAATTTTAACACAATAAATTATTAAAATTATTCTTCAATACATATTTAGTAATACCTGGAGGGACACTATTAAGAATTAATTAGTCATTGAGAAGTTATGATACCTAAAATTAAATGAAATAGATGTGCAGTAGCAATCCTCCTGCAAACTATTGACAAGATTGTCTTCCTTCTTCATCACCAACTAGATACTAATAGATAGAAAATTACATACACATATAAACTATAACACAACAGCTATAACATTCAAAAAAATTACCATCCAAATCCAAACATAATAATGAATTTTGAAGTTTATCTCAAATATATACATTATAATCTATCTAAACATGTGACATTGTTGTCCTCAACTGGAACCATATTATATCCATCTAACACTGGATCAATCACGCACCGAGAGGGATCAAATCCCTCGAGGTGAAAACCTTTCCTAAAACTCTAAACTCCAAAAATAAGGTTTGCAACTTGAGGGATTCGATCCCTCTCGACGCATGATAGATCCGATGTTAGATGGATCTAAGATGGTATATTTAAAGTTATGTCAAGTACCTGTAGTGAAAATTGACTTATAAATACTTCATAATCTGTTGACGATGTTGGACCTACCAACATTCAGGGGATCTCCCCGGTATGAAGTCCCAAATAGACCTCACACCGTTTGGTGTAGGAGTCCCATCCGGTACGATGGCCCAGTTGCCATTATCTTAAAGATTTGCCTCAACTCTTACTTGTCAGCACGTGAGAGTGGTTTGCTTTGTCTTCGAGAAGTGAGGTTCACATGCCTAGTGAGTGTAAGTGTCACTCATGTCAATGGTTCTTTCACTGTCGAGGGAGAGGGTGAGAGTGAGTTCCAGGTCGATTGGGAGCAGTCCCAACATTGCTAGGAACACAAAACACAACAGGACATGCAAAGCTTCTGGAGGAGCAATCCACATGGATGAGGCAACCACAACATACAAGGTAAGATAATACATACAACACTCAACGGATCAATCCGAACAAATGCAACGATTGTTACAACAAGCTTCATGTGAAATGTTTGTCTGATGTCCTGGACAACAGTCTACACGGGCGAGACAATGTTAACAACATATACAACACATTTCCATTAATAGATTATGCATTACAACAATTGAAGTAGTTCAGATGTAGAACACAGGTTAAAGTAACATGCATTACAAGTGTTAAAGATCAATCTTACAACAGATACAACACGTGTGAAAATGTGTCGGCCTGTTAGTAGGCTTCTAAATTAAGCGAAAGTTCCAAGACACATTGTTACACCATACATCACTAACCCCGAGTGCGGGGCGTTGGAGCCACTACTTACTCCTCAAAGAAAATATTACAGACTCTCTTGGCTATGTTAGAGGAGCTGAGGTGAAAATTCCTTTGCATGTACAAATGAGGGGGTATTTATAGCCAAGGGTTAAACTGACCCTTATGACTATTCTATTAGCCTCATGACCGTTTGACTTCGATGACTTTTTGACTTACATAAATCTTTGTTCAACAAGTGGGTCTCTTGGACTTCCATGTTACACCACATTGATTAACAACATAACCCATAGTGGAGATGTGGGCGACATGACTCATGACATGACTCGACATGACTTGACATGACAATGCTGGTACATTCGTGCTGCTATTGGAGTGCATGTCGAGTTACAATGCTTCTGGGTGATGGATGTCTTCATGGTGTATCATAGCTTCACCTCCACATGGCGAAGTGCGCGGAGTCTTCAATGGTCCTTGGTTCGCTTGATGAAGCTTTTGCACGTTGTTCCTTGCTTGCATGTTGGGAGGCTTGACAGGCTCATCTGTTTGTGAAGTTGCATGTTTGTCGCGTTTGTCTGTTTCACATGCATTGTTCGTTCGTCCGTTAGTGAACCTGTCCTTTTACATGTGCTCCCTTCATTCATCTCATTCGTCATCTTGCCATGTTTGTTGGTGTACCTGTACCAGCAGTTACTCATGACGAGATGACATCAAATCCAAAAACTCCTAGTCTACCATGACACATGATCGTTTCAGATGCAGGTGACTGGGAGAGGTGGCAAGGTTGCGAAGTGGGATGGTGGCTCCAGACACTACTAATGAAAACTGCGCAAGAGTCACTGAGTGATGAAGATGGGAAATCTGCGTCAACAGTGACTGCCTACGAGGTCTAGGTCAGTTGAGAGGCAAAATTGCACAAATTTTGGGAGGGACAGTCTCGACTGCAGGAAGGCAAGGTAGGGATGCTCTGTGCATTTTTTGGAATGAATGGGCAGTGGGGGCTGGACAACCAGCTTTGCGCAATTTTCCATAGGAACGGGACGGGTTGCATGAAGGGTCAGTAGGAAGAAACTGCACAGTTTTTGGGAGGAACTCCTTGATAGACTCACATCTAAAACTACGCAATAGCCAGAGGGAACTAACAATTGGCTGCTGGGGTCACTGGTAGCCGAAACTGCACAATTCCCATAGGGAACTGGCAGTTGGCTGCTTAGTCACTGACAACATAAACTACGTAATTCCTGGAGGGAACTGGAAGTCTACTGCTAGGGGTTGCTGGCAAGGGAAACTGCACTAAGGCCGGGAGGTTGGCCTGCTGATCATCCCTACACAATTTTTGAGCTGAGATAACTGATGGGAAACATAAGGCCTTCTCATGAACACTGTGCAATTTTGGAGATGAACAGTCAGTTGAGTGTTGGGATGACTGACTGGGAAAACTGCCCAATTTTCTGAGGGAGACAGGAATGGGCACTTGGTGTTGGTTTGGCCTGTATGAGAAATTTCCTCAGTTAGCTGAGTGAGTAAGGTCAGTGGCCTCTATGCAATTTTTGAGGGGAGTTTGTCCTGGGGTGGCTACTGGGTCCGACTGTCCAGGTGGCTCGCATGAGGGTTGATTGAATTTATTACGGGCAACACAACTTGGAAAGACTAGCTTGGTGCTTCTGCGCTGTTCTAGTTGATTGTCGATCGAGTCGAAAGCAGGGTGATGGTCCGGCTGTCAGAAGGGAGTCTGGTCATCAGAACTTCAACAAAATGACTAAGTGTGTGAACGATCGAAAGATGCATATGTGATCATATGAACACACACCCACATGACTCACCGATGAAATGACCCAAACCATCTAGACACACATGTTCAACATGACTGATTGACGGTGCAAGTGACAAGCACGACACTCGTGATTGACCGTTCATTGATTGACATGACACTTGCACGACAATGAATGTGACTCCGTGTGTGAGTGCGACATATGCTTTCATAGCAAACACAACAAGCGCATACGAAGAAAATAATTTGAGCTTAACCTAGAACATGGTCGCAAGCATGAATTAGGCACCAACATGCATAAACTTGAATGAAATGAACAAGCAAGGCGGATGCAAGGACTCACACGAGCTCATAGAGAACCCAATTGTGTGCAGTCATCAAGTGAAACTCTCAAGGGAGGCTCCGAAATTGGGTGCAGGCAAAAATTTTGGAGGGTGGTTGTAGCTGCTACAACACTTGGCAACACACTGGTAAAACTCCAATTTCTCTATTTCAGTTCGTTGCTAGCATAGGGCCTTGGTCTTTCGGGGGGTATTGAATCACTGTGCGGGTTACTTTGGCTTCCCCACTTACCCCATGGACATACATGGTTTGCCTTTTTCCAACTCAGTCAAACATAATCAATAGTTTAGCTTGATCTCAGTGTTTCGAATCCGGGAAAGGTAGTTTAGCTCGCGAGTTGAAATTTTTTCAGAGTATAAGTTTTCATCTCTAGTGTTGCTCCGTTGCGAGTAGGCCTAGACTATTCCCCGACAGAGTCACGTAGGAATTCACACATTGCTCCACTGCCAGCGAGGCTGGTCAGTGCCCCGGTGGAGTTGCATGCCTCACTCCTCTGCGCAAAAGCATTTCTCTTCTTTTGCCTTTGTATTTTTCAAGAGGACTATGCATAGGCACTTATTTATTTTTGGGATGGAAGAGGGATCCCGACTTATTGAGAGAAGAAGAGGTTGTTCCATCAGAGAAGCACGTAAGACCTCTCACATAGGTTTACTCATTTAGATTTTCCCCTTCTCCGTTTATACTAGTTGGATGAGCTTGAGCACACAGAGCAGAAGGCTGAGTGTAGGCATGGGGCTTCCCAATGTGGACACAGGTTCATGGTTGGACTAAAACTTCCCTTGTAGGTGGTTTGTATTTTCCGTCAAGATTTCATCAGCCAAAGGTTATATAACCAAGCATAGATAAGACAGACACAATACTGGCCAAGTGCTGCAGTGTCACAAGTCTCTTCAAATTTCAACCACATACTCTATTCAAAAACCAGGTCGTAGTAGTTGGCAGCACTTATTTCCGGAAGCAAAAATAGTAATATATCAAACAAACAAAATGAACGTGAACAAAAATAGTAAGCAGAATCAAACAAAGCGAAAGCAAAGGCAATAAGAAAAACAAACCAAATGAAAACAACAAGCAGCAAGCAGACTATGTACATGGCACGGGCATGGCCCAACGTACTGAAAATAATGTTTGAGATCTTGGTCATTGGCAGGAAGGTTGTCAATCCTCCTGCCTAGTGATTGCAAATGATATGTGTGTGGGCCAAGCTTCTCGTAGACCAGTGCAAGTCCACCAGGCTCCGCTACTGGAACCCGGTGGCATTCCAAAAGACCTTCAAGTGAAGACAACACCACTGTTGCAAGTACTGCATGCAACATGGGCTCGGATGATGGCACGAGGTAGTTGTTTTTATTCCAGGACGGGTTCAAATTTCTGAAGTCAATGTGTAAGCGGATTTTCCCAGATTTCTTACGTGTGGGATTCAAATTAGAAAACCAAGTATGATGACAAACTTTGCAAGTAATCCAATCATCCAAAATGTTAGTCAATATTTTCCGTATAAGGAGTGAAAACAACATGCATGTGTTACTTGGTGTTTGTTGCAATGGCTTGTCTCCTCCTTTACCTGAAATCTCGAGTTGGATTGCTTGCATGTAGTGTGTACTTACGTCATCATCTTCCTGTGTAGACCCATCCCGGTACTGTTTGGTCAAGCGATCAAAGTTTTGTCGCTGTCACAGTGTATAGCTTGTACCGAGACTAGCTATCTTCAAATCATGATAGGTTCCCAGGTTGCTCCATTCATTCATAGCGTTGGTCTTTTGTGTGTTCAAATTGAGTGCTTCATGCTCAACATCGTTGTTTGTGCCTTCGAACTTCACACAGCTCGAAATCATGCATTTTCTGTTGTTTTGGATGACTGAGGTACACTCAGTCCTTGAGCCATCATGTGTTTCTGATTCGTCAGGACTCATGGCCCACAACTCGTCTATACATGGACCATTTGGCGTGCTAGTACTACTGTTGCTATTGTTGCTGCTACTACTACTACTATCAGAGAAATAAACTGTACAAGTTTCATTACCATCAGTTAGGAAAGGAAGGAGTCCCAATTGCGTGTTTGATGAGGTTGGTGTTGGCCATGCAGGATAACAGTCCAATATCTTTTCCAGGACGCAATTGCCAAACATGAGTTCTGCGAAGGCCAATGGTTCGTTCTCGCCGTTAAGGGAAGTGACATTATGCTTCGTGTACCTCTCAGAATCTGCCCGGATTTGGTTGCATTTTCCCTTGTACAGAAGCCACATGTGAGACCAGTCTGTAGCAAAATATCCGTCTAGCTTGCTGGACCAATCTCTGTTGAGTAGTAGGCCGTATGCTTTTGGGATGTCTACAACCACTATGTTGATGCATTGGTGGACTCGACCATCATGTGATAGTTGGATGATCACGTCTCATAGTTCACCAATGTTTGGTACTGATGTTTGATCAAGTTGGATGATTTGCGAGGATGTTTCGCTCCATCGTGCATTGATCTTTTTCGCAATGGAGAGCGGCATGACATTGGCTGCTGTGCTAGAATCAACCAAACAGCTGTGAACATTGCAGTTGAAAATTTGAAAAGATAATAGGAATGGGGGGCAACCTGAGTGTGCTTCTTCCATTCGGAGTGTATTGAGCACAATGGAAAGTGATCCGAGAGGTGTGCTTGCTCCCTTGCTGGTAGAGGTTGTGCTGTCTGTTGCTGTCTATCCCAGTGCACACAATAGGATATATCGCTGACTCTGGATCTTAGCCAACTTGAACAAACTGATGTTTGCTCAAGTTTTATTCATGTCATCAACAATGTTGTAGTCCAGAGGTGGTAGAATTACCGAGGTGTCCGGGGAAGAATAGATGTTCGTGTTGTCCGACAGAGTGTTTTGCAGTTTGCTGCTCATGGAAGTACTCTTGCCCACCATTGTCTTCCCAGACTTGTCTTGCGTTTTATGCTTTGGGATGGCTGGTGGATCAACCTTCCTTATCAGCAGTTTGATCTTCTCTTGCATTTCCCCAAGTGTAGCAGGAGCCCCTTTACTCCTAAGATTGTAATGGTCATTTTGTCTTGGGGGATGCTTCTCGGTGTTTGTCTTCGGCACTGCTTGCGAGCGTTGATATGTGTTCACCACATGCCCAGAGCTTGATGCTTCAACAAGTGCAATACCTTCGTCATAATATTTGTCACCCGGCTTCTTCTGCATACCGCTTTCTGCATCGAGTGTATGACTGTATACCGAGTTTACAATTCGCTTCTAGTGCGAACAAAATTTCTTGAGGTGATGTTCTTCGTGGAACGAACAAAACTCGGGATTTGCACACTGATCGACATTGAACACAGAGCTTTGTGCATTTTCTTGAGCGGACCAGTTGTTGCCTAATGAGTTTCTTCCCTGTCTCTGTCTAGGTGGATAGCTCCTTGCAAATGTGTCTGTTTTCCGTTGTTTAAGCTCATACACTTTAGTTGTTAAGTTCTTGACAAGGCGAATGAGGGTTTCATTATTATTTGCTTCCTTGTCTCTACCCTTGTTCACCATCGCTTGGGACTTCCTACTCGCATCTTTGGAGTCCTTTGTTGGTTCATCATCCTTGATGAGTCCAATTGCGCGCAGGTCTTTTTTCGATAACAATAGCCTCTTCACAGTTTTCCAGGAGTGTTGGTTTCACAATTCACTTGACGAATTGCGCAATGATGGTTGACATTGTGGACATGTAGTAATCAACAATGATGGAGTCATGGGGTTTGGTGTCCGTTGCAATTTTTTTCAATATGTGTGTAAACCTATGGTTGAAATCTTTTACCTTTTCTTTCCCCTCCATCTTTAGGCTACCCAATTCTTTCAGTAACATAGATGGGGTCTTGTCATCAACAAAATTTTCAAGGAACATGCATTTGAATGCACCCTAGTTCTGTATGGAGTTTGGTGGAAGGTTGTGATACCACGCAGCTACGCGACTGTCCAAGGTAGATGGGAACAATCTACAAGTTACGTCGTCATGTCGTACCTGAAGAGTCTGCAGCGGCAGTTAGAAGTTGTCCAAATGATCTTTTTCCTTCACCGTGTTGTTAGGGTTGAACTTGATGGTCATTCTCTCCGTTCGCTTGAGCCTCTTGTGCAGAACATTCAGGAGAGAAAATGGTCCCTGAGTCATCCATTCCAGATTTGGGTCAGCCATCTCTTCTTCTTCTTTGTCCTCTTCCTCTCTTTTGGAGTCTGATAGTTCCAGATCTGAGTCTGTTGGTTCGTCTCCATGTCCACCTCCTCCGCTACCTTCCCCTTTGCCTCTTGTACCAGAGTCTAATCCTAAGATCACAAGAGTGTCTTGTTCACCTTGCCGAAAGACCGGAGGTTCCTTTCCATCTTCAATAGCTTCTGCCAAACCTTCAAGTGTGGAAAGGGCTGCTTCTTCCATCGATGACACAACAACTCCCGTGGGAGTGGCTTTTGACTTCTTTGATTCTTATGGAAGGTGTTGTATGCTTGGGATCAGTCTGAATGCTTTCGCGAACTAATGAGTGATGGGGCAGATGGAGTGAAGGTGTTGATATGGAATCTTGTGTTCAATTTTGGGAGGTGAGGAGTAACCAACTACAGAGTCGTGTGTAGGTGAGAGGGAGTGCGAATTACTGCCTTGACCAGATGGTTGATGAGTGAGTGTGAGGGAAATTTCAGCCATGTACAACTGGCTACCCTCCTTCAAGCACCAAAAATGTTGACGGTGCTAGACCTGCCAACATTTAGGGGATATCCCCGGTATGAAGTTCCAACTAGACCTCACACCGTTTGGTGTAGGAGTCACATCCGACACGATGGCCCGATTTCCATTATCTTAAAGATCTGCCTCAACTCTTGCTTTTCAGCATTGGAGAGTGGTTTGCTTTATCTTTGAGAAGTGAGGTTCGTGTCCCTGGTGAGTGTAAGTGTCACTTGTGTCAATGGTTCTTTCACTATTGAGGGAGAGGGTGAGAGCGTGTTCCAGGTTGATTGGGAGTAGTCCCAACATTGCTAGGAACACACAACACAACATGACATGCATAGCTTCCGGAGGAGTAGTCCACACAGATGCGATAGCCACAATGTACAAGGTAAGATAACACATACAACACTCAACGGATCAATCCAAACAAGTGCAATGGTTGTTACATTAAGATTCATGTGAAAGGTCTGTCTGATGTCCGGGACAACAGTGTACACGGGTGAGACAACACTAATAGTATATACACCACCTTTCCATTAATATATTATTCATTACAACAAATGAAGCAATTCAGATGTAGAACACAGGTTAAAGCAACATGCATTACAAGTGTTAAAGATCAGTCTTACAACAGATACAATACATGTGTGAAAACATGCTGGCTTGTTAGCAGGGTTCTAAATTAAGTGAAAGTTCCAAGACACATTGTTACACCATACATCACTAACCTCGAGTGCGGGGCGTTGGAGCCACTACTTACTCCTCAAAGAAAATATTACAGACTCTCTTGGCTATGTTAGAGGAGCTGAGGTGAAAAGTCCTTTGCATGTACAAATGAGGGGGTATTTATAGCCAAGGGTGAAACTGACCCTTGTGGCTGTTCAATTATATAAAGCGAAAAAAAAACGTGTCTAGTTTTTTTTTTTTTTTTTAATTTGCATAAGTTTTGTTTGGGAAAGTAGTTTGCAGTGTATCAAAGGGAACTGTGAATCATAATTATCATTCATTGATGAACCGAAGAAAGAAAATGGAAACACCTAGTAAGCAACCTGAAATATCTACTATGACACATGAAGAAGAGGAAGAAATGCAACATGATATATCAAAATTACGAGACCAAGTAAAACAAATTTCTCTCTCACAAAAAGTAACTGAAGCCAAGATGGATGGTTTAAAGAATGACATGGAAGCGAAGATGGATGGTATAGAAGAAAAACTTAAAGGCAACATGGAAGATTTGAAGATAGATTTGACAAAGTTTCTACATGAAATGCTTACTAATGGCGAAAGGGTAGTAAAGGAAACTCATGATGAGAACAAAGGAAATGTTAGTCATGATTTCATAGACTCTAACATTAGATTGAAGACCCACCATGTTCCAAAGATCGATATGAGGAAGTTTGATGGCAAGGATCCCGTAACATGGATACTACAGATGAAGCAATATTTCGATCTCCATAATGTGCACAACACACAAAAGGTACACATTGCAACTTTATATTTGGAACCCAATCAGTTTGTATAGTATCGATGAATTTTCTCTTGTAAACAAATTGTCACCTGGAAAATTTTTACGGAAGAAATGATAACACATTATGAGGATACAAAAAGAAACACTCTTTTTAGCCAATTGATAAATCTCAAACAAAAGGGTTCAATGGTGGAGCACAACACATTGAGGACTTCCAAAAATTGAATATAAGGGTAAAAGATATTCGAGAGGAGCATAGGATTGATGTGTCCATAGGGACTTTAAAGGATAACATCCAACATGAGGTTCGACTTTGGGAACCTGATTCATTGGAGAAGGCATTCAGGTTGGCAAGAAAAATTGAAAGCAAAATTATGTCAATAAGGAAGCCTACCACTCACATTTATAAAGACGGAAGTGTTGTTGCCCCCAGCCTTCCACAACCTACAAGGTTGACACCACAAAAATTGGAAGAAAAAAAGAAAAAGGGCTTTGTTACAGTTGTGATAGCAAATACACTAAAGGTCATAAGTGTGCAGGGAAGAAATTATTTTACATAGATTGTGAAGAGGAGGAAGAAAAGGAACAAGAAACGTCAAAAGAAGAGGATACACACTAGGAACAAACCCTAGAGAAAGGAGAAATGAACCCAAACATATCTTGTAATGCATTGGACGAAATTACCACTCCTCAAGCTGTCAATATAGAAGGACACATCAAGAAGAAAAAGGTAATAGTGTTGATTGATTCGGGTAGTACCCATAATTTTATTCATTGTAAGATAGCCAAGGAATTGAATTGCTTCCTATATCCAGTACCAAAGTGTCAAGTGATGGTTGCAAATTGTGGAACCATAAATTTCTTTGGAAAGTGCCATAATATCAAGCTATCCATGGGAGAATATGTGTCGAATAGTCCAATACTTTCCATTCCAATGGGTGGTGCTAATGTTGTACTATGAGTCCAATGGCTACAATATTTGGGTACGATAGCTTTTAATTTTCAAGAACTTTTCTTGATTTTTTCGGAAGGAAAGGAAGTTGAAATAAAGGGTATCATAGGGAACTCGGGTAATATAATAAGATTTAACGGCATGACAAAGCTTCTAAAGAAAGAACAACGAGGTGTAATTGCACAATTATGCTCGTTAGAGGTTCCCACATCGAAATCATCTATTTCTCCATATCTCCAAAAAGTCTTGGACAATCATTCCAAGGTATTTAAGACTCCCAAAGGCCCCCCACCTATTTTTGATCATGATCATGCTATTCATTTGATTCCAGGAAGTGTTCCTCCAAACATCAGGCCTTACCAATATCCCTATGCCCAAAAGAGTGAAATTGAACGTATGGTTGCAGAAATGCTAGAGACTGGTATAATTCAACCTAGTCAAAGTTCTTTCTCTACTTCAGTAGAATTGATGCATAAGAAGGATGGATCATGATGCATGTGTCCGGATTATAGGGAGCTCAACAATCTCACTATTAAAGATAAATTTCCCATTCCTGTCATTGATGAATTTTGGATGAATTGCATGGAGAAATTTACTTCACCAAGTTGGACCTTCGTTCAGGATATCATCAAATCAGAGTGAAAATTGAAAACATTCTAAAAACAACATTTAGAACTGATGAGGGTCATTATGAATTTTCGGTCATGCCTTTTAGCCTTACAAATGCACCTTCTACATTTCAAGGTTTGATGAATTCCATTTTCAAACCCTTCCTTAGAAAATTTGTGTTAGTATTTTTTGATGATATACTAATCTACAACAAGTCTTGGAAGGATCATGTTCAACATGTTGACAAAGTGCTCAAACTATTGGAGGAGAAATAATTATATGCAAAAATCTCCAGATATTTCTTTGAAGTACAAGAGGTGGAATATTTGGGTCATATTGTATCTCATGAAGGTGTTATGGTAGACCCTAGCAAAATTAAAGCCATTAAAGAATGGAAAATCCCTACATCCATAAAGCATCTGTGAGGATTTCTCGGGTTAACAGGGTATTATTGCAAGTTTGTTAAGAATTACGGGAGAATAACAACACCTCTAATAACATTACTGAAGAAATATGCATTTTCTTGGACTCCAAAAGCAACAAAGGCCTTTGAACATCTTAAAGACACAATGTGCCAAGCACCGGTCTTGGCTATGCCAGACTTCACAAAATTTTTTATTGTGGAATGTGATGCCCCTGGAAATGGAATTGGTGTTGTTTTAATGTAAGAAGAAAGACCCATTTCCTTTGAAAATCGTCCAATCAAAGGAAAGTATTTACACAAAGCTATTTATGAGAAGAAAATGTTGGCAATACTACATGCACTTAAGAAATGTCGACCTTACCTAATGGGAAGACACTTCAAGGTAAAAACATAACATGATAGTTTTAAATATTTTTTAGAACAAAGATTATCTTCAGAAGAGAAGAAAAAATGGGTCACAAAGATTATGGTTTATGACTTTGAAATCATCTACAAAAAAGTGAAGCAAAATGTTGTTACAGATGCACTCTCAAGAAAGGATGAGGATGTGGAAGCATTACTTTGTGCCATTTCTATTATCCAACTAGAGTGGACAAACGAAGCAAGGGATGAATTGAATAATGATGAAGAAGTGTGGGTACTCATTTAAAAGTTGCAGCAAGATCCTAGTACATATGATACATTTAGCTGGAAAAATGATTCGTTATGGTACAAAGATCGCTTATACCTATGTAAGAATTCCCAACTCAAATAAAATATTCTTCTAGAATTGCACATCTCTCCCTTAGGAGGGCATTCAGGATTTTTAAAAACTTATCACAGGGTTAAGAAGGAATTTTTTGGGGATGGCCTTAAATCTGACATTCAAAAGTTTGTAGAAAAATGTTTGGTTTGCCAACAAAATAAAGTTGAGACAATTAAGACCCTAGGTCTATTACAACCTTTATCCATTCCAAGTCAATGTTGGGAGGAGGTTTCGATGGATTTTATCATAGATTTACCCAAGTCTGAAGGAAAGAGTGTCATCATGGTGGTAGTTGATAGACTTACCAAGTATGCACACTTTTGTGCATTTTCTTATCCATTTAAAGCCAGTATAGTTGCTACTGCATTTATGGAAACAATTCAAAAGCTACATGGAAACCCAAATATTATTGTAAGCGATAAAGATCCTATTTTCACTGGAAATTTTTGGACAAAATTATTTTCTTGTCTGGGTACTCAGTTAGCTCATAGATCATCTTATCATCCTCAATCTGATGGGAAAACTGAGATAGTGAACAAATGTTTGGAAGGATATCTTCGTTTCTTTGTATCTAATAAACAGACACAATGGGTCAAATGGTTACCTTTGGCTAAATGGTGGTATAACACTTCCTTCCATACTGCAACAAAAATGATCCAATTTATGGCACTATATGGATATCATCCATCATCCATCACATCATATTTAAGAGAAAATTCGAAGGTTCAAGCAGTGGAAGATCACATCGAACATCAATAAATATTTCTCCAATTCTTAAAGGATAACCTCACTTTGGCACAAAATTGAATGAAACAACGGGCATATCAACATTGCAACGAAATAATTTTTGATGTAGGTGATTGGGTATTTCTAAGACTACAACCATGCAAACAAACGCCCCTCAAGCAAGCTAATAAGGATAATAAATTATCACCAAAGTATTATGGTCCATGTAAGGTGTTGTAAAATATTGGTACTATGGCATACAAATTGGAACTTCCTACATCTTCCCGAGTGCACCAAGTTTTCCATGTTTCATGCTTAAAGAAGGCTATAGGTGATAAGCTCCCAGTTCAAACAATATTTCCAGAATTTGACAAGGAAGGAAAAATCATATTGGAACCTAAAACAATCACAGAAGCAAAAAATCCACAGCTACAAAATCGACCAATTTCAGAGTATCTCATCAAGTGGAAGAACTTACCCACTGAAGATTCCACATGGGAGGGTGAGAATTTTATACAGAAGCATCCAAAACTACTCAAGCATTGAGGAAAACACTTTTTTGAAGGAGAGGGGCATGTTAGGTCCCTATAATACTAGTGTATTACCTTATTATTATTGTCATTGTAGCCCTTATTGTTATTGTTGTGCCCATGTTGTCCCCATATTGTTATTATTGTGCCCCATAGAAGCCCACTATTTTTATTTTTGTGCCCTTACATTATTATTGTTATGTTGGTTCTGATTCTATTGTGACCCCGTAGACTCCTATATACAGAAAGGAGGTCTTGTCATTTGTATCATTCAAGAATTGTTCTTTTGTGTAATGTAAAGGAGGTTTCCCCCTCGAAGAGGCTACTTTTGAAGTCATTGATGTATCTCTTTCTTCTATTTTGTGAGCCAGTTGCATAACAGTGAGATGAGTAGATTTGGACGAGGGTAGAAACCATAGAGACTGCCCAGAAAAGAGGAATTAACAAATTACCAGTTAAATATTTTCAAGAAAATGTGAAAACCTAAGAAAAATATGTCGTGAAACAATAAATTGAAGAATTTCGTAGAATAAATATAGGAACTATGCATATAGAATAATATGTATAAAAGGTAGTTAGGTGCATTAATGGTTTGAGGTATGAAATCTATAACAACCTTGTTGAAAAGTTCATGCAATGAAAGTTAATAAAGGAAAAAAATAAGACCACAGGTAAGGGACACGTATTCCAAGCTGAATGTTGGGTAAAGATATCATAGTGGGAATCACTAGATGTGTGTGTTTTGGCGAAGGAAAATTGGCAAAGGCAAAGGCAAAGGCATTAAAAGGAAAAAAGGAATTTTGGCACAATTATTTATGAAAATAAAGGAAAATAGGAGAAAAGGAAGGTAAAAGGTCACATGTTGCATGTGAGCAGGAAATTGAAGGAAAAAAATGGAAAATGAAGAAATTAGAGGCCTCATTGATAAAAGGGCTTTTGAGGATCTGTTGGCAAGTTGCTCAGTGTTAAGATTTTGTCAGTTCAAGTTTGAAGCTCTCTCATTATTCTCTTTCTCTCTTTCACTCTCTTGGTCACTTAGAGTTTCTTGGAGCAGTTTAGTTTGGAGCAAGGAAAGGAAAGGAAATGAAATCAAGGATCAAGGAAAGGAAAGCAGGATTAGGAATAGAAATACTTTCAGGTAACCTTTTGCATGTGTGATTTCCTAGTTGGTTTGGAAATGCATGGCTTTGCATGTTGGTGTATGATTCTATTGTTGTCGATGGCATGGTTTTGCCGGGTTATGACAGTGGATTTCAGCCTAGCCTAGCCTTTTTCTAGATACCATGGTATGTTGGGATATTTATTTCAGTTTTAGAACTTTGGAATTGTAGGATTTGATTTCATAATCAGGGGTAGAGGTGGTATCAAGGTTCATCCCTACAGGCCTAGGAATCCTTTGACTGGTTTTGGCAGGGATACATGGTAAAGCCTGAGGGAGATGTCTTGGTTTAGGGCCTAGTTTTTCGAGTTTGGATTATGGTAAAGCCTGAGGGAGATGTCTTGGTTTAGGGCCTAGTTATCCGGGTTTGGATTGTGGTAAAGCCTGAGAGACAAAGAGACGGAAAAATCCTCAAGGAGAGTGATGAATTCTAGATTACATTCCAAGTTTTGTTCGGTTGTGATCGGAGCACTAGTTTTGGTGTGATCACGGTTTGATGAGGGTGGAGGTGGTTTAACCTCTAGATTCCCTTGGATGTTCTTGATTTGGTTTTTCTATGAGATCCCATTTTCATGCTTGGAATATGGCATGAGGGTGACTAGCTTAAAGAGAGATTTGGTTCAGCCATGTCTATGGTTGCGTGGTATGTGGATGTCTCGAACTTGGTCGGATTCGTTGATGATTAATAAAAGCTAAGTTCTCCTACTTTTGTACTGATTTATATGTGGATTTAATTGTTGTCATATCTATGATATTTATATGGTTTTATCCTGGTTATAAGCATGGTTGAATGATTGGTTTATGTCATAGTTATTTCATATATTTACTTGCAACTATTACATGGATGGATGCAAGACCTAATTGATGATTTAGTAGTTTAATGGAGAAGGAGGTGATCCTTCTGGTTACGTTTCATAAGTTTTTTTAGTCGTTTATGCTCTTTCTTGTATCCTAGACCTGTAGGTTGCATTGATGCCAAGTGTTTGACAGAATGTCTGTCTCAGTTGGGGATGCTCAAGCCTAGTCTCTAGGGTGATTTCTGATTGATCAACATTGTTATTATGTTTTTAATGAATTCTGGAAGTTACAACAATATTTGGGAAGAGGTCAGGATTTTGGGCAGAGGCTAGGATTATGGGATGGAAAAGTGGCTTAAATCCTAGGGTCACTGGCATAGAACAAGCAATTTTGGTCCACATTCACTGGGAGGCAAGCCTGTGAGAGCGACTTTGGGTTTCTGAACGCACCCTTGCCCATAGAATGAGAGCGACTATGGCCTAAGAGCTACAGAATAACAGTGGGACCCAGGGACATGCTATCTGAGTGGCTGACTTGTCTCCTGAGGGTTCTGTTGATGATGTTGGATGACTGTATGTGACGTTCTGTCGATTCCACTTCCTTAAGGTGACATAGGAGGTCAAATCTGATTGTAATAGCATCTCTCCTCATGTTTACCCTGGTTGGCATGGTTACTTTGGGTAGAACTGGGAGGGGGTGTTACAAAATCTAAGATGAGATTAAAATTGTATCCCCAAGGAAAATTGAGGATGATTATCAAGTTTCTTTAAAATATAAAGCGAAGAAAGCTAGAAAACAAAGTCAAAAAAGTAGAGAGAGAATTCCAACAAGGGGTAAAGAACAACATAACATTATAGGACTATTTCAATTTCAAAGGGAAGAAGGTAGTAGTTGAAGTCAATCAAGTTAGTCACTCAGAGGAAGTGATTTTAGAGGAATAAGGTATTATTCCATAGGTAGAAGTATAGATAGAGATTACCAAGTCAGGTGTTATAGATGCAACAATTTCAGACATGTGGTATGGGATTATCCTGAAAATATGTTTACAACCCATAGAAGTGCACATGTAGTGCATGAATATGAGGAAAGTGTGAATTACACTACATGAGAAGAGCCTCAAGAAGTAGGGGAATTGGTGCTGATAAAAAGAATCCTACTCGAGCACATAAGGAGTAAAGGAACTTCCTTAAAGAAATAGTTTGTTCAGGACTATATGCAAATCAATAGGTAAGTGCTGCAAATTTGTAAATGATAGTTATAGTACTGATAACTTGGTATCCATAGAAATGGTGGAAAAACTAGAATTGAAAATTTGCCACATCTTACACCATACAAAGTGTCCTAGTTATATAAAGGACATTAAGATCTCATTAATGAGCAGTGAAGAGTGGAATTCCAAATTCACAGTTACAAGTGACAAGTATTGTGTGACATAATGCCCATGGATGTATGTGATCATTAGGGGACTTTTGAGGTCTAAAATGGGCCTCCTAAGGAAATTATAAAATAATAGTCGAAATAATAAAATAATATTAGGTTACATCATCAAATTTTAGAGGGAAAAAAGAAGAAACTATTTTTTTCAACTCATATTTTCAACTTATCCCCTTATGGATTTACTCAAATTTTGAGTGGAAACACTCATTGGATGCATAATTTGATTCCTCATCCAAGGAGTACCCATGTTGCATACTTCTGATGGACCCTGTTACACGAAAAATGATAAATACATGAAAAGCATGATTGCAATCATGTTTTTACATGTATTTCTCATTTTTCATGTAGCAAGGTCCATCAGAAGTATGCAACATGGGTACTCTTTGGATGAGGAATTAAATTTTACATCCAATGAGTACACCCACTCGAAATTTGAGTAAAAACTTAGGGAGATAAGTTTAAAATACGAGTTGAAAAAGAAGTTTTATTATTTTATTATTTTTTATCATTTTTACTTTTTTACTCCAAAAATGGTGAATCATCCCCCATGGTTGACATCATCATCTTGAATCCTATTGGTTCTTCAAAGTTTATTTTTGCTGTACATTTTTTTTCGGAGTTGTCTATAATGCGACTTTTTGGAGATTCTGGTGACGGAATCCGGCAGAAGAAATTGAGGTTAAATCTTGATTTGTTGCAGTTAAAATGGTTTTTTAACTGCATATTTGGATTCAGCACCCTGCAAAACCCCTAGGACGCTTTGATTGTGCAAAAACTAGCTATCAAACTTGCGATTCCAATAAATTGCTGCCGGATTTTGACCGGAAAAACCCACCGAAAAGGCTTTCAAAAAGTCGCATTATAGACAACTTCTTTTTCTTCTAAGGCCCATTTTAGACCTCAAAACTCCCCTAATGATTATGTTGGGTAGACCATGCCATTATGACGATAAAGATGTGTATGATGGGAGAAGAAACATATAGTCTTTTGAGAAAGATGGTGAAAATAATACACCATTACCTTTGAAGGATGAAGGTTAAAAAGAAGAATTTGGTCCTAAAGTGTTGTTGATCAATGGAAATAAATTGCTACAAGAAGTAAAAAATGTGGAGGTAAAATTTTCTCTATTTGGTAATCCAAAAGCAATCCTTACTATCACAAACATGGATGGATTTCCTAAATAAATTCATGATATATTAGATGAACTTGCTAACATTAAGGTTGATGACTTGACAGGTAAGCTAACACCCATAAGAAGCATAAGTCACCATATTGTCCTTATTCTTGGAGCCAGTTTTCCAAACAGAGGGACCTGTAAGATGACACTAAAGGAGAATGAAGAGATTAGAAATCAAGTTCCAGAGTTCCTCAATAAAGGACTAATCAAAGAAATATTAAGCCCATGTGTTGTACCTACTATGTTGAGTTCAAATAGGGGTGAAGGATGGATGATGTGAATTGATTCCAAAGCTATAGAAATAACTACTATCAGCTATAGGTTCCCATTATCACATATGGGTGACTTAATGCATTGCTTACAAATTGCACAATATTTTTTTAAGTTAGATTGCAAAAGTGGTTACTATCAAATTAGGATGAGAAAAGGGGACGAATGGAAGACTTCTTTTAAAACAAATGATGGATTATATGAATGGTAAGTTATGCCCTTTGTGTAACTACTGTATCTAATACATTCATGAGATAAAGGAATGAAGTTCTCAAAGAATTTATTGGAAACGTTGTTATTGTATATTTGGATAAAATCTTGATTTGTAATCAATCCATGGAAGAGAATGTGAGGAAGTTGAAAATTGTTTTGAAGAAATAATAGTAGGAGAAATTCTTGATAGATTGTTGGGTCCCTATAATACTAGTGATTACCCCATTACTATTGTAGTTTTCTCCCTTATTAACATTGTTGTGCCCCTATTGTCCCCATATTGTTATTACTATGTCCCATAGAATCCCTCTATTGTTATTTTTGTGGCTTTATATTATTATTGTTAGGTCGGCTGGGTTATGTTGTACTCCTTAGACTTCTATATATAGAAAGGAGGTTTTGTCATTTGAATCATCCAAGAATTGTTCATTTATGTAATGTAAAGGAGGTTGCCCCCTCGAAGAGGCTGAATTCTGAGGTGTTGATCTATCTTTTTTGTCTTTTGTGAGCTGGTTTCATAACATAAATCTAAAGAAGTCTTCATTTATGAAGATATAATTTTTTTATTTTAGGTTTCTCATATAAAAAAATGGGTTTTAAATGGATCTAGAAAAGATCAAAGTTATCATTGAATGACCTTTCCCAAGGAACATATTTAAGGTGACAAGCTTCCATGGAATTGTGAGTTCTTATAGAAATTCTATACTAAGAATTTCAATGATATATGTTCTCCAATTATGGAGACAATAAAAAAGGACAAATATCCATTTCAATGGACAACCACAGTTGAAAAAACAAGAAGATAATTGAATAGTCTATTTTGGAATTATGAGACTTAAATAAGTTATTTTAGGTAAAATGTAATGCTAGTAGAGTTACAATCGGTGTTATTTTAGTCAAGATGATAAAACTATTGCTTATTTCAGTGAAAAGTTGAATGAAGAGAAACAAAAATATTCATCTTATGATAAATAATTTTATGCTATAATTCAAACATTAAGAAAGTGAAGTCATTATTCGATGCCAAAGGAGTTTTTTTTTTTATTATTCCAACAGTCATGCATTGCAAGTCGTAACTCAATAAACAAAGTTGAATCAAAGACATTCCATGTGGGTTCAATTTCTGCAAAATTTCACTTTTGTTCTAAAGAAAATTAGTGGACAAGCTTAGATTACAAATGCATTGAGTAGAAGTTTGGCTTTGTAGAAATTGTTGGGCCGCTGAATTGTCCCATTTTTCACCATTCTAAACACTCATTTTCGTCACTTTATTGCGCTTATTTTCCCATCTATTACCCATCTTGTTGTGTTTCTTTGTGAATGTGCCACTTTAAGCTTACAAATATTAAAGTGGTTAATTATCATTATTTTCCTTTATTTTTGACAAATTACAAAGGATTATTGTTGGTTTTGTTGTTGTTGTAGTGGTTCCTATGCAATAACAGTAACCTCCCCCATTGTTGGCATATTTACATAGCTCCAAAAGAAATTATGGAACGTGGATTTTATTCCTAGGGATGTTGACATGGTTTTGTGTTACCTAACTCATAGTTCCGGAATTTTATTCCTAGCGATGTTGACATGGTTTTGTGTTACCTAACTCATACCCAGGTCAAATCTATTAGGCTCCAACTCATGATCTACAACTAAGAAAACTTAGGCATACAAAATCGAATGAATAACTTCAAATGTGATTTTCGAGCAATTGAAAATGAATCTGGGAAATCATGACATGGGTTTTTGTGAAAACATCCCCAATCAGGTAACTCAACCTGGTTTCTCCAAAATTTTTATGGATTGGAAGCTATGTGCGGTTCTTTCAGGCACACATTTCTTGTTGTGGTCATTGAAGAATTATGTCCCAAACAGAGGAACTAGTTGGCAACTGCATCAATTCCAACCTATTCGCAAATGATTCTATGACAAATATATCTATTGTAATCAGATCTTGAGTTGTTTTCCAACTATGATTTTCTAAAAAGAAATAGAGCCAATATTTTGTAATTTGTCCATAACTGTGACAACCTAGATTTTGGGTAATTGTTCCAATTTTCCTCATTCTCTTTTATTGTATAAATGTATGAATAGAGAGAAGGTTGGGGGCTAGGGAGCGAGAGAGTAGTAAGTAAGAAAATGAATAATTTAGCTTAGGAAGGGGCGACACCATCATCCATGTAACAACATCTTGTAACTTCATTTCTAAATCTAATGCAATCTCTGCAAGTTGTGACTTATCTCTAAATTGTTGATTTGTGAGCCATGAATCACCAACCTCATGTTGGGGAGGAAGGGTCCTCCTCTTTAGTAAGGGTTGTTGTGTCAATAGAGGTAGATAGTTGTTACACATTAATTTGTTTGTAGGTCATGTTAAATAATTTATTATTATATCACTGTTACAGATTCTTGCTAATATGTTGTTGTTATTGTTGGTTAATTTAACTTGCAGAATATTAGTGTAGATTTATTTTGTGTCAGCATAGGTACTCTTGGATCGATCCTTACTAATTGTGTTTTTCCATTGTTCAACTATTTTACAAACTTATAATTTTCTATTGAAACAGAGTGATAGTTGGTTTCTTTTACATCTATTAAAATGTGCTATTTAGTTAATGCATGAGTTGATTTCAGTTGGCTTGATGGTTGAGTTGTTGTGATCAAATGGTTTTGTGAGGATTGATTTTAAGTAGTGTTATTTAATTTTTGCAAGTGTGATTTTATTTCCAACATTGTGTGTAGTGAGTTATTTTTATGCAAGTAAGGGTTTGACAGTGAGATTGATTTTTATTCCTGCAAGTGTGAAGAGTGATAGCTTTGTTCCTTTAGGAGAAACCTTAGTATTAGGAATTAGCCAATACCAATTAACTATTGTTTCTTGCATATATTTTGCACGATAACCTTAAAATAACAAGACCTACATGGATTCATAATTTATGTTTGAGCGAATTGTTTTGTTTTATTAAGACAGTTCGTTTTCTCAACATTTTGGCGTCGTTGTTGGGGAGGTTAATAAGGGCACAAGAGCATAATTGACATTTTTTTCTTTTTTTATAGATGCATTTTTCATGTGTGATTAGGTTTTCCTGGCTCTAAAGGATATCAGGCAATATGACAAGAGGTAAGAACTTGCAAATCACTTTAACAAACTGAAGTGGGCTCAACCTCATAAATGTTTAGGACACATAGTTTGCATTCCCTGCAATTAGGTTTTTGTTTCAGCAAATCTCGTTCAATGTAGGAGAATTTTTTTTTTCCTTATGTGTTAATCCATGTGATGACAGAATATATCAGCTAGCTGAAGTGGCTTGTTTAGAAATGAAGAAATGGTGCTTCATGTTGGGTGTGGAGCTTGATTATCTTCTTTATTTAGAGGTATCACCACATTGGACCCCAGTTCGTAATGCTGCTCGTAAAATTTACGCTGCAAGGGGGGTCTAGGGGGGTGGCTGCGATCTTTGGGAGCCCCCCCTTGGTGGGGGATCCGGGGCAACGCCCCCAAAGCTAAAAATAGATGTAAAATTGCCTTGTAAAATGTTGTAATTTCATAGTCAATTTGGGTCGTTCATTAGGCAAAGATATGATGGTAGAAGTTATGTTTAATTTAGGGTTTTTCCCCTAAAAGGCAACCCCTTGCTATATATGAGGGAATTGTATTGCATCTATGTAGATCTGTATTCTGAGCGAGAAAGAGAGAGGAGATTGTGAGAGAGAGAAGAGGGAATTATAGCGGATCTGCTGTAGGTTGTATCTCTTCATTTTGCTGGATAATATAAAAGGAAGGACTGGCTGTTTCTCCGTGGGCGTAGCCTAAACTGGGTGAACCACGTATATCTGTGTCTCTCTTGTTTTATGCATTTTCTGTGTTTATATTTCTACAATATTTTATGTGTTCAATTTCTCTCTGATATATACTCTCTGATATTTTATGTTTTTCTAACACTTCAAAGAACCTTTTGATGAGGAATTTGAGGCCAATGATGAAGCTACAAGGGTGGAAATCAATATTTTGTTTTAAAATTTTAAAAATGATATCATTAGCTCTTTGTCTTCACAATTGGAAATTTTGTAGGAAAAAAATAAGCAAGCTAAAGTTGGAAAATCACTTCCAATATTCTACTCCAACTATAGGAAAAAACACTCCCTTAGAGAGTGTCCACTTAGTAGTTTGAAAGTTTGTGGTATTGGTGAGGAGGATCACTCAACAAATCATTACCCATCGCTATCAAGATTAAAGGAAGCATTCAAGGAATTAAGTGAGGATACATAATACATATTTTAGTGGCTCTAAGACGGCACAAAAAGATCCACCACCAGGTATATCTCAAAACCCTTCATCATTATTCAATATCTGGACTAAAATGTATGATTCTCAGTAGATTCCTCAGTAAATTAAAAATTTTATAGTTCCATGGAGAACTCTTAGTCCTCCTCTAATTCAATATCCCACACTATGTCCATAATGGACCTTTCCCATGAGTCATATATCCTTATGGCCTCAAGGGTGGTTTAAAGGATATTTTCCACGACAGTTTCCCATGCAAACTCAACTACCCATTCAACAACAACAATTGAAAATCCCATCCAATGCACCACCAAGTAATCCTCATCTACTGTTCCAATTACCTATGCAACCTAACCTAAATCCAAACAATGAGGTTTCCCAGCAAGCTGATGCACTTGTTTTTCCCCTTTAATCCTACATTGAATGTAATAACATACATTTTAGATCAGGGAGATGAGCGAATTCAAGAAATTCCCCTGTTATCACAAAGCATGAAGTAGATAATTCACCTCGGGAAGAAACTGTTGGCATTATGATACATATGTTGTACTTGATGGCAACCCACTCATCTCAGATGATAAATTATAGTGCAGCAAAGTTCACGCACTTTCATGAAGATAAACGTTTATTTCATGTAGAGAAAAGTTCACGCACTTTTATGCGGAGAAAAGTTTATTTCATGTAAAAAGTTCACACACTTTTATGCGGAGAAAAGTTTATTTCATGTGGAGAAAATTTCATGCACTTTTATACGGAGAAAAGTTTATTTCATGTGGAGAAAAAGTTCACGCACTTTTATGCGGAGAAAAGTTTATTTCATGTAGAAAAGAAAAAATTTCACGCACTTTTATGTGGAGAAAAAGTTTATTTCATGTGGAGAAAAAATTTATTTCATGTGGAGAAAATTTCACGCATTTTTATGTGGAGAAAAAGTTTATTTCATGTGGAGAAAAGTTCGCGCACTTTCATGGTTGGTTCATGGTATTGGTCCGACAGTTTTTTGATCCTATGGTTTTGCTCCATGGTATTGCATCCAAAAGTGTTGATCCCAAGTATTGGGTTCATGGTATTGTGTTATTATGGTTTTGGACCATGGTATTGTGAAAGGCCTAAGGCTATAAAAGGGGAAGGAGATCATTTGGCAAAGCATCATCTGAATTGTTATTGAATATCTAATAAAGTGCTAGATCTGGAATACTGTGATTGGGTTATGGTGCAGATCTGGATCTGAATAAAGAAGGAACCTGAGCGCAAGGAGAAGGATAAGTTCTATTAATGGGTCTTAATCTTTAAGCTTGAATGATAGTATTTTTTTTGTTCTGGGTTTAGATTTGGTGTGTGGTTATAGTTACTAAAATACGGGCTTTCCTTTGTTCGAGAATCCCCTGCAGTAGAAGAGAAAGCATGCCATAGTTTAAGAAGGGGACAGAGATCCGGCTATTCTTCGTGGACTAGTCTTTTGCTTTTCTCCTTCTCTAGCTCTAGTTGTGGGACTTAAGGAGGAAATATGTCACCGGGTGTTCTAGGGAAACGAAATCCAATAATTTGGCTGGCATACGAAACTTGCCTTCAAGCTTGAAACTTCTTGCCCATCCATCCTGGCTTTAAACATAGGATTTGCGGCATATGACTATTACTCTATAAAAGGAAGCATGGAAAGAGCATCCGATTATTGAACCACTATGGGATCGTCGCTTAGTGCATTGATGCCTTTCATTTTCATAAGGGCTTTGCCTACTGTGATTTGGATACAGCTGTCAGAGAAGTGTCTACTTGATTTAGTGCTAATTGGTGAAAAGGAGATTGTTTGATGTAGAAATTCTTGATGATTGATTGATTTTCATGGATCCAGTCTGAAAAATTTAAACGTGGTCCCTGGAAGAAAGAGAAGGTTGTAGCCTTCTATAGGCCAGAACCTACGTACTAGTATCTTGGTTAGTGCAAGAGCTAAGGGGGTTGTAGCTCCCTTCCAGGAGAGTCTGGAAAACGAGAGAGGGTTGTAGCTCTCTGCAGGTTGTAGCCTGCGTACTAGCAAAGGACTGCACCAGTACAATTGTAAAAAGAAGTTTCTAATTGAAAGAAGATAGAGACATATTGCAGCAGGTGGTTTTCACCCACATTGGGTTTCCACCTTATATCATGGTGTTCATGTGTGATGATCTGTTCATTTTACTGCACCTGTTTATTGTTAATATGGTTGATAATGTTCTAATGCACTCATTAAGGATCAACTAACTGAATCATAAGAAGTTGTGGAAGTAGCATATATGAATCTGAATATGGAAATGAAAAAGTTTTATTGATGTGATAATGCTAATTCACCCCCCCTCTCAGTATTATTTCCAACAGAAACCCCAAACCAGAGATCATTAGAAGAACAACACATTATTGGAAATTATCCTAAAATTATTGTTACAACTGATAATACTGTTAAAACTGTTATAACAAGTCATACTGTTGTTGTTGTTGAAACTGCTGTAATAGTTGATATTGTTTTTGCTATTCAAACTATTGGAACAACTGATGTTTTTCTTATTGTTAATGTAACATCCCTAGTGAAAATTCCATGTAATAAAAGTTAATAAAGGAAAAATAATAACCACGATTGATGGGACACTTATTCCAAGATGAATGTTGGGCAAGACATCCTATTAATTTAGGTATGTTCTATGCAGAGAAATTTATTTAAATTTTCACAGTTAGCAATCACATCAGCATTAAGATAAACTACAGATAGAACATAAATATAAAACGCAAAAGACAAGCCAAGACAAGAGGACACAAGATATGGCGCGAGCCAGGGACAAACCCCACAATGTGTGGGGAAGCCCTTTGATCAAATCTTCTTTTATCTTCAAAGTTCAGCAGAGAAAGAGAGAAGAGAGAGTACATTTTACAATAGAAGTCAACACTTTTGACTTATCTAGATCTAGCATAGATCATTTCGTATAACGATGAGATCAGTTGAAGACATTCTGCTTCAACTGATTCTCAAGGTGACTCCTTCACCTATCATCATGCTGCATCTCTTCCATTTGCTACACCTCACCGTGTGGCACCATCATGCTACTCATGATCTTATACTTCACATTGCCCATACATCATGTTTTCCATGATATACATCATGTTTCCCATGATCTACATCATACATCCCATACATCATGCTATCCATGATCTGCATCATGCTGCCATGATCTACATCATACTTTTGTTGTTATAACTTATTGATGCCTCATCATACAGCCATATGCACATCAGCCTTAGCTACTTGCTATGGCTTGCAGCCTAGCAAAGTAGCTAGGCTATAGTTCCATGCAATACTCTATGTAGCCCCATTATTTTCCATATAGGGTTTGCTCAACTTGACTACGTTCATATGTGCTATATTATTTCCTATGTCCTAATCATGAACCTTGTAGATATTACCACTGTGTACCAATATTGACTACGTGTCATATTACATTACCTGCATTCCATTTATATGATAGTGTTTACATACATATGATTCCATGCACAGTGTATAGGTCTCACCATGAACAGGCCTATGCTATTTTGTTGTTCCTTATGACTGTGTTTCACCATAATGCCACTGCGTTCACCATGACTGTGTTTCACCATAATTCCATTGCGTTCACCATAATTGTGTGCCATGCTTTGTGTTATCTATGCTGCCAGATTCAAGTGTATGCTGCGTGTATACGTAATGACCAGCGTATAGGGTTTCATCATATTGCTACGGCTACGTTCCGATATGTATTGTCCTTCCATTATAGCATATTTATGCCCAAAGTATATTCTTTCTATGACCAACGTTTCTATGCCAAACGTGAAGACGTTGACTGCGTTCCTTCCATTATTTATGCCCAACATATATCTGCGTGGCGTTATATTCTTCATTGCTGAAGACGTTGACTGCGTTCCTTTATTTATGCCCAACGTATATCTGCATGGCATTATATTCTTCATTTCTATGCGTAGTCTTCATTGCTGCATATATGTAATGCTTCCATGACAGTGTATGATCATGTATAGCATAGGTATATTTATCTTCATTATTGAACAACGTAGTAAGCTTTATCTAGGGCATCATCTCCTTAACCAAAAATCCAAACGTGGAGAGGAGGAGACCACTTAAAGATGTTGTGTGAAATGACTTCAAGTCCTCTCCTATTTATACTAAAACATATAGCTTGAATAGACATGACGTTTGGGCTTCTTGAGCCTACATACGAGTTGGTCAGCTTGATAATAATTAGATAATCAAAATAAATTCATATCTCCATAATTACTTATCGGAATTGGATGATCTTTAGATCAGTCCTACACCTCTCAACGAGAGGGATCCAATAAAAATATCAGTTGCCATAAATAAACTGACCCACATGGAGTTTGGCCCTAGTTTCCAATTTAACACTCCCTCTCAACTAGGGAGAACTCCATCCATTGATCTATGTTTGATTGTACTATCTCTGCCATCAATGCCATGTACTACTCTACCCAGCTCTGCTCATCTTTGTTGGCTATACTAGTTATGCTCTACTCAACTCTGCTCAACTGAACTATGAAGAAGAAGAATTGATCGAGAATGTCTCATACCATTCTCCATTGACCCGAAGTCAGTCTCAGAGTGCATACCACTGGTCCCAAACCAGTCTCAACCGACCCAAAGTTAGCGTCATAATGGGTACCACTCCTACCATTGGTCCCAGACCAGTATCGCAGGCTCAGAGAGTGTACCACTGGTCCCAAACTAGTCTCAACTAACCCGAAGTCAGGGTCATAGTATGTACCACTCTCATTGGTCCCAGACCAGTCTTGCATTGACATGAAGTCAGTCTCGGAGTATGTACCACTAATCCCAGACCAGTCTCAACCGACCCAAAGTCAGCGTCATAGCATGTACAACTCCTACCACTGGTCCCAGACCAGTATCATTGATCCTAGATCAATGGAGGTCATCCTAGCGTAGGGAGTACGGTAGATACAATGATGTGTCCATCGGTACTACTATGGTCCCTATATTCATTTCCCTGCTCATTGATCAAATGAGAGGTACTTCCCATGAGTCCTAGACTGCATGGGTAGGATGCCTCGACAAGAGAACTAATCAATCCTGTCCTCATAGGAGAACACATCAATCCTGCTACAATCGCCATGGAGAACACATCAATCCAGGCCGCCATGGAGAATGCATCAATCTAGGCCTCACAGGAGAACACATCAATCCTGCTACAGTCGCCATAGAGAACACATCAATCCAGGCCTCATAGGAGAACACATCAATCTTGCTATAGTCACCATGGAGAACACATCAATCCAAGCCTCACAGGAGAACACATCAATCCTGCTACAATCGCCATGGAGAACACATCAATCCAGGCCTCACAGGAGAACACATCAATCCTGCTACACAGGAGAGCGAATCATCCTGTTCCACAGGAGAGAAAATCATCTTGTTCTAGTGCGCACCACCAGGGGAGGGTGAGTGACCCTGTGGTCCTATGTTGTTCCAGTAAGAATCGCAAGCCCCCAGAGCTCCCAGAGCTCAATGTATGCAACATGTAGGACCCTTTTACAAGGGTCTCTTGACGACTCCAAGTCGTACGGGAAAATAAAAGATTTGATCTTTCTTCGGGGCTTTGTCAAAATGTCAGCGACCTGTACATCAGTCTCAATGCGATGGAGACTCCTTGCTCATCTACTTACCATATCCCAGATAAGGCAGTATCTGATGTCTACCTACTGGAGCAATCGTCGAATACGGGATTCCTCAATAATTGAATTCCACCTCTAGTTGTCACAGAGAATCACAGTGGTATTCATCATGTGTGCAAACAGCTCACTGAAGAGATTCAGCAACCAGATTGCCTCATAGAAGGCCATACTAGCAATAATGTATTCTGCCTTGGTGGTGCTCAGAGTCATCGAATTCTGCTTCCTGCTCATCTAGGATATCAAGGTAGATTCCAAAGAGAAACAACATTGAGAAGTGCTCTAGTGATCCTCCACACTGCCTACCCACTCATCATTCGAATAATCATGTGGTTTCATATTTCTGGAAGTGTATCTCAATCCATGAGAGATTGTGCCCTGAAGATATCTCAAAAGATTCTTGGCACCAATCCAGTGAGGCTCAACCAAATATGAGCTCACCATGCTAACTGCAACACATATGTCCGGACGGAGGTTCTCCAAGAACATCAATGCGAAATGAGTTTATGAAACTCAGAGGCATTTCCCAAATCAAGTCCGACATCACTACCATATAACTTCTTGAAAGTTAAGATCCTTGAGGTAGTCACAGGCTTTTAGCTTATCTTTCCACATTCAGAATCCAACTCCCTCTATCTCCTATAAATGAGAGGGTCTGCACCTGTCAGACATAGGTGCCGGTACGAGAGGCTTATCATCCACAAACTTCGAGTAATGGTTTGGATCGGTTTCACTCCTAGTGAATCTCAGCTGTAATATACAACTATCAATCCTCTCATACTATGCCCGAGGTGTTTTGCTTCAAGCCATAGAGGGCTTTCTTCCACCTGTATATATGCGATTCCCGATCATGAGTCTCAAACTCCTCGGGTTGTTCCAAGCCTGTGGACCTGCTGCATGAGGGGAATGGTCCCCTTATAATATTTTCCTTTGGTACATTTCAGACATGTACCTTCATGCTCCTTTTTGAATTCAGGCATCCTAGTCACCATCTGACTCACAGACCTTCGGTGTTGAGTCAATGGACATGGTCCCTAGTGGACTTCCTACAACTTGATACAACCTTGAACTCAAAAACATCTTTGAAATATCTATTTTCAAACACGTACCTTTCCATCGATAAGTGTCACCCTATATCCTTTGACTTCCATTTCCGAGATGGACACCAGGTTCTTCTTGCGATCAGGTACATAAAAGAGATTATGAGGTTCCTTGGTTTCGTGGAAGAGTTGACCATTTCCTTGATGACCTGCATTACTAGTCATTCCTTTGATCATTGAAGATGTCCCATGAATGATTGTTATCTTCATCAAGAGATGTGCTTCTGCCATTCAGACACTCCTTCGCATAGCGACCAAACTTATTGCAACCAAGGCATCCGCATTTCCTTCCACCCTTAGATCCGAACTTCCCAATGAAGTGAACTTTAGATGGGCCATCAAAAATTTCCACTGCGCCATTCTGATAACATTCTCTGCTTCAACTTCACCCTGTGGGAATTATGAGGAACCCATTGATCCTTCTATCTTGTCCCAACTATCTTTGGTGATTTCTCTTTCACTCTTGCTTAGGCATTGTCTTCACCTCAGCTCTGATACCATGTTAATTTTAGGTATGTTCTATGCTAGAGAAATTTATTTAAATTTTCACAGTTAGAAATCAATTAGCATTAAAGATAAATTGCGATAGAACATAAATATAAAAACGCAGAAGCAAGCAAGACAGTGACACAAGATTGGGGCAACCAAGACAAACCCCACAATGTGTGGGGAAACCCTTTAATCAAATCTTCTTTTATCTTCAAAGTTCAGCAGAGAAAGAGAGAGAGAGAGTACATTTACAACATAAGTCAACACTTTGACTTATCTAGATCTAGCATAGATCATTTCATATAACGATGAGATCAGTTGAAGACATTCCGCTTCAACTGATTCTCAAGGTGATTCCTTCACCTATCATCATGCTGCATCTTGTCCATTTGCTGCACCTCACCGTGTAGCACCATCATGCTGCTCATGATTTCATACATCACACTGCCCATACATCATGCTATCCATGATCTGCATCATGCTGCCCATGATCTACATCATACTGCCCATACATCATGCTGTCCATGATCTGCATCATGCTGCCCATGATCTACATCATACTTTTGTTGTTATAACTTATTGATGCCTCATCATATAGCCATATGCACATCAACCTTATTTTCTTGCTATGGCTTGCTACCTAGCAAAGCAGCTAGGCTATAGTTCCATGCAATACTCTATGTAGCCCCATTATTTTCCGTATAAGGTTTGCTCAACTTGACTGTGTTCATATGTGCTATATTATTTCCTATGTCCTGATCATGAACCTTGTATATATTACCACCGTGTACCAATATTGACTGCGTGGCATATTACATTACTTGTGTTTCATTTATATGACATCGTTTACATACATATGATTCCATGCACAACGTATAGGTCTCACCATGAACATGCCTATGCTATTTTGTTTTTCCTTATGATTGCGTTTCACCATAATGCCACTGCGTTCACCATGACTGCGTTTCACCATAATTCCATCACGTTCACCATAACTGCATGCCATGCTGTGTGTTATCTACGCTGCCAGATTCAAGTGTATGCTATGTGTATACGTAATGACTAGTGTATAGGGTTTCATCATATTGCTGTGGCTGCGTTCCAATATGTATTGTCCTTCCATTATAGCGTATTTATGCCCAATGTATATTCTTTCTATGACCAGCGTTTCTATTCCTAGTGTGAAGACGTTGACTGCGTTCCTTCCATTATTTATGCCCAACATATATCTGCGTGCATTATATTCTTCATTGCTGAAGACGTTGACTGCGTTCCTTTATTTATGCCCAACATATATCTGCATGGCATTATATTCTTCATTGCTGAAGACGTTGACTGCGTTCCTTTATTTATGCCCAGCGTATATCTGCATGGGCATAAATGCTATGCGTAGTCTTCATTGTTGCATATATGCTAATGCTTCCATGACAGCGTATGATCATGTACAACGTAGGTGTCTCCCGGATCTGCGTATATATATATCTTCATTACTGAACAACGCAGTAATCTTTATCTAGGGCATCATCTCCTTCACCAAAAACCCAAATGTGGAGAGGAGGTGACCACTTAAAGATGTTGTGTGAAATGGCTTCAAGACCTCTCCTATTTATACTAAAACATGTAGCTTGAATAGACATGACGTTTGGGCTTCTTGAGCCTACATAAGAGTTGGTCGGCTTGATAATAATTAGATAATCAAAATAAATTCATATCTCCATAATTACTTATCAGAATCGGATGATCTTTAGATCAATCCTATACCTCTCGATGAGAGGGATCCAATAAAAATATTAGTTGCCATAAATAAGTTGACCCACATGAAGTTTGTCCCTAGTTGCCAATTTAACACATCCTAGTGTGGGTGTTCATTTGGTCATTAATGGCTAAGGAAATTGGCAAAGGCAATGACTAAGGCTTTGGAAAGAAAAAATGAAAATTTCAACACATTTATTTATGAGAATAATGAAAATTAGGAGAAAAGGGAGGTGAAAGGTCACAGGTTGCATGTGAAGAGGAAAATGAAGGAAAATAATGGAAAATGAAGAAAATAGGGGCCTCATTCATAAAAAGGCTTTTGAGGATTAGCTGGTAACCTTTTGTCAGTTTAGTTTTAGATCTCTCTCATACTCTTGGATACTTAGAGTTTTCTTGGATCACTCTTGGAGGGTGTGGCATACTTGGATTTTGGAGCAAGAAGGCAAAGGAAGAGTAGGAAGGTGCAAGATGACATCAGGATTAACAACTACAACAAATTTTTCTTGCAGGTAGCGAGTTGCATGTATGTTTTTCCTCACTAGTTTTGGCATGCAGGGAATATGCATGTGGTTTGTTGGTTATGATATTTCATTGGCATGGAGGATGGATGGGATTGACAGTGGATTTGCCTAGTCTTGCCATTTCCTAGAAAGCCATGGAGATTGTGGGTTTATTTCCTTGTTTTATTTTGGTTGGTTCTCATGTTTCCTTAGCTTGGGTTGAGTTACGAGTTCCTGAAGCCTTGGTTGGAAAAATGCTCTGGAGCCTTGTAACAACTTGGGTTGAGTTACTAGTCCCGTAACCTTGGTTGGAAAAACACTTTGGAGCCCTTGGTGGGCTGAGTTACTAGTCCTAGAGCCTTGGTTGGACAAACACTCTGGAGCCCAATAAAATTTGTGGGTTGAGTTACTAGTCCTAGAGCCTTGGTTAGAACAAACACTTTGAAGCCCTGGAAGGCTCGGAAAAAGACCAATCTGATGATGGTTTTGTGGTGTCCGACCATGAGGTGGAATCACTATTTTGATGGGTTGAGGGGGATGACCTCTGGAAGCCCTGGATGGTTTTGGATTGATGTGTTCTATGGGATTCCACATTCATGCTTGGAATATGGCACAAGGTGAATGTCTGAAGAGAGATTTGGCTCAACCATTCTACGGTTGGGTGGAACGTGGAAGTCCCATCTTGGGTTTGGATTTTGCATCATCAATATGAGGTTATTTCTCCTTGTATTTCTATGAGTATTATACTAGTTTATTTGTGGATCATATGGCTGTGATTTCATTAGTATTTCTGCTACTATTATGTTGGTAATGTATTTGTTTTATGATAGTATCTATGTATGACTCTCATCATGCTTTTACTTGTAAATGAATGAACAATGTGTCTATGACCTAATGGATGAAATGACAGTTAATGTGTTGAGGCATCAATGCCACTTAGTGATTATCAGCTAAGTATGAGACCCCTATACTCAGATATGTTATTTATACATGTAGATTACATATTTGTGATATGTTTGACGAAATTCCTGTCATGGCTAGTAGGGGTCTAGTCCAGGTCTTAATTAAGTAATTACATTTGTACTGTCATTTCCTTGTTATCTTACTATTCTAAAGGTGTCATTTAATTGTGGGTAGCGACCTAGGCTTTGGGTCTGAAAAAGTGGCTCAAATCCCAGGGATGCTAACACAACACTGAGAAAAATAGTCCCTAGACACTGGCATGCCTATAACATGGGAGCATCCAAAGCCTCCTGGACATTGGCAGGCCTATAACATGGGAGCGTCCGGGGGTCAAGTAGTCCAAAATCTTAGTGGGACCCAGGGGCTGGTTGGCAGAAAGGTTGGGATGGTTCTTGAGGGTCCTAATGCTAATGCTCAAGGTCTATATGGTGTGTTTTTGTTGGTTCCACTTCCTTAACATGAATTAGGAGGTTGAATCATATCATAGTGGCCTATCGTCACATGTTTACTCCGGCTTTCCAGTTACTTGGGTAGATGTGGGAGGAGGGTGTTACAGAGTGGTATCAGAGCATGGTTCACCCCTTGAACTAGATGCATTGTGTGTTGGACATGCATGGATGTCAGTTTCATGTGTGCCTCTTATGTTTCCATTCCATGTGGAAGTTGATGTTGTCATTGTGGAGTGCATCGTCATGAGTGTATGATTGGTTACATGTTGTTATATGTCGCTTTCATGTATCATTTTGTATGCTTTGTTGCATTCTCGTATGCTTGATTACATTATTGTATGCTTGGTTACATGTATCATTCTTGTAGGTTTGGTTACAAGTTTTGTTTGTTTATGCTTGATTACATGTGTTTATGCATGTGTGGTTGATTACACATTGCTTATGCATGGTAATGTTTGCATGTGGTCAAGTGTAGAGTGATGTAGTGGTTGTTGTCATGCATGAGGCCTTGGTATGCATTATTGCTAAGGTCATGCATTGATGACTCGACCATAGCTAGAATGATGGTTGCATGGTTATATGCTTATGTGTTATGTTTCTATATGCTGTCATGATTATGTTATACATGTATCACGCCAAATTTTTGATATTGTAGACAAGGTATCCTCCTTGAGCTATACTAATGTATGTTGGTTTATTGTGATTTGGTTTATTTGACATGATATACCTTATAGGAAGAATATCAAATGGCTAGCAAGATGGTAGAGTACAAATATTCTCCCTATGAATCAAATGAGCAGTATGGTGTTGGGATTTTTTCCGATTTGGAAGATAACTGAGAAGATTAAAGAAAGGCATAAGGAGTTGTAAGGCATATAATGCCAAAATCATACATGTACAATAGAAGCTAGCAAAGGTAAATACAATGATACTTTAGAGTTTGTCAGATTTGCAATGATAGGGACCACTTCAGATCATCCATGAGTAGGAGGGAAAAACTAATGGGTCATTTAGTAGTAGGTTGCATGGTGGTCACATGTTAGATAAAGATGACACAGTGAGGGAGGGTAGATTGTTAGACACTCCGGATAGGAGAGGTGACAGACACATGTACAATTCTAGTTTTGGTTCTGACAAGCATGATGATCGATATCATGTTCATCTGCACAAGAGGAGTGATAAGGGATACTTTCCATATGAGTTTAAGAATGTAGATCTACATACATTTGATGGAGAGGTGAAGAAGTCACAAGATGTAGAGACATGGTTGCTTGGTATGAAGAAGTTCTTTAGGTTGCATGACTATTTAGAGAACATGAAAGCTAGAGTAGCTACATTCAGTCTCAAAGGTAAAACATACATTTGGTGGGAAGATGTGAAGAATGTCAGAGGTATACATGAGAAATACTTGACTTGGAGTGAGTTTGAGCGCCTATTCAAGAAGAAGTATCTATCGGAGAGATACTTTGATGAAAGGGAAAAACAATTCTATGAGCTAAAGATGGTATCTATGATAGATGACGAGTACACTAGCAAGTTCTTGGAGCTACTAAGGTATGTGCCTTACCTTAAGGAGGAGAAGGCCAAGATTCAAAGATTCACTAGTGGGTTACCAATGGCATTCAAAGATAGGATTGAGTTCGATGAGCTTAGATAATTGGAGGAGGCCATATGAAAGCTAAATCATTTCTACATACAATTGAAGTGCAAGTTTGAAACTAAACCAGATTGGAAAGGTAATGCAAAGGACAAGGTTTAATGGGACAAGAAGCGAGTAAGACCACATGATTTAGGTAATAAAGAGAATGTAGTTCCATATAATAAGTCTAATGCATCTACCGGAGGACAAGGTCATCGATCTAAGGAGAAGAATAAGGAGCCTGTGTGGTCTTGGACCTGTGGTGGAGATCATCATAGGAGAGATTGTCCACAGCATTAGGGTGGAAGACCTTAGATATATAGTGCGCAGGAGGCACAGGCTATTGGTGATATTGGTCAGAGCGTTCCTAGTATCTATAAAAACATTGGATAACAAGCAGGTAGACCATCAAGCATATATCATTGAGATGGACGGTAAGATTGTAATGAAGTTATTTTTATTTTGATTGACCCTGGATCTAATTATAGCTATGTTAATCATAACTTGGTGGATAAGTGTGGTTTGAGTAAGGAATTGCATGCATAATCTTAGTTAGTATAGTTGACCACAGGTACAAACAAGTGAGTTCACCATTGGGCAAGATCTTGTGCATTTGATTTGAATGGTATGCCTACCGTAGCACATTTGAATGTATTACCATTTGGATCATACAATATGTTGTTGGGAATGGATTGGTTATACCTTCATAGAACCAAGGTGGATTTTTATGACAAGGCCATTGAGTGCTTGGATGACAATGGAGAACTAAGTGTCTTAAAGGGAAAGAAGAAAGACACATAAGTTAGGATGGTGAAAATTATACAGGCAAAGCGTAGTCGTAGGAAAGGGTGTATGTTATTCATAGTGTACATTTCCAGTGACAAAGGTAAGGAGGTTGAGGGATGCAGATGTTTTGAGTAGGTACTCAGTTCTAAAATAGTTCAAGGATGTATTTCCTGAGGATATTTCAGAGTTGCCACCTCACATGGAGGTAGAATTTTCTATTGAGTTGGTGCCAGGGCAGCTTCGGCATCAAAAGCACCTTACAGGATGAGTACACCTGAGTTGGTAGAGTTGAAGCTACAGTTGAAGGAAATGTTGGATAAGGGATACATTAGGCCAAGTGTATCACCTTGGGGTGCACCATTCTTGTTTGTGAAGAAGAAAGATAACACTCTCAAATTATGCATTGACTATAGGCAGTTGAAGGGAGTGACCATCAAGAAAAGGTATTTTTTATCGAGGATTGATGACTTGTTTGATAAGTTGAATGGAGCATTAGTGTTCTTGAAGATTGATTTGAGATCTGGATATCATCAGGTACACATCAAATAAGAGGACATTTATGAGATAGCTTTCTAGACTAGGTATGGGCATTATGAGTTTGTTATAGTTCCATTATGTTTGACTAATAGTCCAGCTATATTTATGTGCTTAATGAATAGTGTGTTGCATCTGTATTTGGATAAGTTTGTTATTGTGTTCATTGATGACATATTGGTATATTCTAAAAATGAGGAAGAGCATGTCGAGCATTTAGAAGCAGTGTTGAGGTTGTTGAGAGAGCATCATTTGTATGCTAAGCTCAACAAGTGTAGATTCTTTCAGATTGAGGTACACTACTTGGGGCATGTTGTCTCCAAGGAGGGAATTGCAGTAGATCTAGAAAAGATAAGGGCCATCATGGAGTGGGTAGCTCCTAGTAATGTAGATGAGATGAGATCTTTCATGGGGTTGGTAGGCTATTATAGGAGGTTCATCAGGAACTTCTCGCAGATTGGTTAGCCTATCGTGTCATTGCAAAATAAAGGTAGGAAGTTCGAATGGACAAAGGAGTGTGAGGTCAATCTTGAGCAACTTAAGTAGTTGTTGACACATGCACCAGTCTTAAATATTGTAGTTTCGGACAAAGAGTTTATAGTATGCACAGATTCTTGCAAGAAAGGAATTGGTGGAGTCCTTATGCAAGATGGATAGTTGGTGTGCTATGACATGCGAAAACTAAATGAGCATGAGCAAAACTACCCCACACGTGATCTTTAGTTGGTAGAAATTATGCATGCGTTGAAGATGTGGAGACACTATCTTCTAGGCAGGAGGCTTACATTCATGAGTGGTCACAGTGGTTTGCAATATCTATTTGACAAACCGAATTTGAATGTTAGGTAGGTTCGGTGGCTGGTCATGATTAGTGAGTTCGATTTCAAGATCAAATACATCAAAGGAAAAGAGAACAAAGTGGTAGATGCTCTTAGCAGGAAGATACATGTAAATCACTTAGCAACTATGAGATTCTATGGAACAGACTTATAGGATAGGATCTTGTAGGTAGTTTAGTTGGATGTCATATATATGATGATTATGCATAGGTTGCAGTAGAGTACTGGTACAGGTACATGTGGTAGTATAGGTATAGGTATAGGTGATAGTATAGGTACAAATAATGGTACATGTACAGGTATAGGTGCAGGTGCACATGATGTGAAATATTGCCTTACAACTGATGGATTGGTTAGGTTTAGAGACATGATATATGTTCTAGACAATAGTGAGCTTAAGAATGTGATCTTGAGGGAGTTTCATGCGAAACCATATTCAGGTTACTTAGGTTATCAGAAGACATTAACCACAATGAAGAGATTTTATTATTGGCCGAACCTAAAGAGGGATGTAGCAGAGTTTATGGCTAGGTGTTTTGATTGTCAGCATGTGAAGGCAAAGTGTAAACATCTAGGTGGATTGCTACAATCAATTGCAATCTCAAAGTGGAAATGGGAAGTCATTTCCACGGAATTCATCAAAGCTTTACCAAGGATAGTGAGACAACATGATTCCATCATGGTTATTATGGATAGGTTGACAAAGGTTGCACATTTCATTCTAGTGAAGTCTACATTCTTAGCTAGCGATGTAACACAGGTATTCATTAGATATGTGGTTAGATTGCATGGTGTTCCAAAGAAGATTGTGTTAGACAGGGATGTGAAGTTCACTTCCAAGTTTTGGAAAGAGTTATTTAGAGTTTTGGGCACAAAGTTGGCCTTCAATACAAATTATCATCTGCAGACATATGGATAGACAAAGAGGGTCAATAGGATATTAGAGGGCATGCTGAGGATGTATGTGATGCATCAATAATGAAAGTGGGAAGAGTACCTTCCACTGGTAGAGTTTGCTTACAATAATGGGTATCGAGAATCTTTGAGGATGAGTCTGTTTTGAGGAATTGTATGGGAAGAGTTGCAATATTCCTGCAAGTTGGAGTGATCTAGTTAACAGGGTGTTGTTTGGACTAGACATGTTGGCAAACATGGAACAAGATATGTAGGTTATAAAGAAGAATCTAAAGGCAACACATGATAGGAAGAATAGCTATGAAAATAGGAACAAGTTGTTCAAGGAGTTCCGGGTTGGGGAACATGTGTACTTGTGTATCAAATCGAAGAATATCTCCTTGCAGATTAGATCATATGCCAAACTGGGACCACAGTTTTGTGGACCCTTCCGTATTATTGAGAGGATTGGGCCAGTAGCCTATCGACTGCACTGCCTCTGGCAGTGAAATTCCATGATGTTTTCCATGTGTCATTGCTTAAGAAGAATGTTAAATGTGTTGATCATGTGATTGACTAGTTTGTATTGCAGGTGGAACCAGATGGAGAATTCTAGTGGAGCCTCAGTGTATATTGCAGAAAAGGTGCTCATGCTCCAGAACTAGCAATTGAGCAAGTTAAAGTGCAATGGAAGCACTTTGGGTCTAATGAAGCTACATGGGAGATGGAAGATCAGATGTGGGCTATGCATCCTTCCTTGTTTGCTGGTTGTGGCAAAGCAGTTTGGTATGGTGTTTTGGCATATGTCTTGGTATATCTTTTTTTACATGTTTTGATGATGTTTGGTATATGTACATATGTATATGGATGTAAATGCCTCCATGAGCTAAGTTATAAAGCTCCAATAAGAGGTATGGGTGTCATGCTATTATGATGCTATGTTTGTTATGTTTTCATGTTGGTTTTCTTCTCAGTAGGTTGATCATTGTACATACTGCATCGAGCTAAGTTATGAAGCTCCATCAACAATATATTTTTCTTATAGTAGTTTGGTGGTTATAGGTGTTGTTAAACACCGATGATGATGTTCCCCCAAGGGGGAGGGTTCTGCAACATCCCTGGTGAAATTCCATGTAATAAAAGTTAATAAAGGAAAAATAATAACTATGATTGATGGGAAACTTATTCTAAGTTGAATGTTAGGGAATACATCCTAGTGTGGGTGTTCATTTGGTTATTAATGGCTAAGGAAATTGGCAAAGACAATGGCTAAGGCTTGGGAAAGGTAAAATGGTGTTTTTGGCACATTTATTTACGAAAATAATGGAAATTAGGAGAAAAGGGAGGTGAAAGGTCACAGGTGGCATCTGAGGAGGAAAATGAAGGAAAATAATGAAAATGAAGAAAATAGAGGCCTCATTCATAAAAAGGCTTTTGAGGATCAACTAGTAACCTTTAGTCAGTTGAGTTTTGAAGCTCTCTCATTATTCTTTTTCTCTTATACTCTTGGATACGTAGAGTTTTCTTGGAGCACTCTTGGAGGGTGTGGCATACTTGGATTTTGGAGAAAAAATGAAAAGGAAGAGCAACAAGGCACAAGAGGACATCATGATCGACAACTACAACGGATTTTTCTTGCAGGTACCGAGTTGCATGTGTGTTTTTCGTCACTAGTTTTGGCATGCATGGCATATACATGAGGTTTGTTGGTTATGATCTATAATTGGCATGGAGGATGGTTGGGATTGCCTAGCCTGGCCATTTCTTGGATAGACATGGAGATTGTGGGTTTATTTCCTTGTTTGTTTTGGTTGGTTCTCATGTTTCCTTAGCTTGGGTTGAGTTACTAGTTCCTGGAGCCTTGGTTGGACAAATGATATGGAGCCCTGTAACAACTTGTGTTGAGTTACTAGTCCCATATCCTTGGTTTGACAAATGATCTAGAGCCCTTGATGGGTTGAGTTACTAGTCCTGGAGCCTTGGTTGGACAAACGCTCAGGAGCCCTGCAAAAGATATGGGTTGATTTACTAGTCCTAGAGCCTTGGTTGGAACAAATTCTCTAGGGCCCTGGAAGGCTTGGATAGAGACCAATCTGATGATGGTTTTGTGATGTCCAACCATGAGGTGGAATCACTATTTTTATGAGTTAAGGTGGAGGGCATTTGGAAGCCTTGGATAGTTTTGGATAGATGTGTTCTATGAGATCCCACATTCATGCTTGGAATATGTCACAAGGGTGAATGGTTGAAGAGAGATTTGGCTTAGCCATTCTATGGTTGGGTGGAATGTGGAAGTCCCATCTCAAATTTGGATTTTGCATCATCAATATGAGGTTATTTCTCATTGTATTTCTGTGAGTATTATAATGGTATATATGTGGATCATATGGCTATGATTTCATTGGAATTTATGCTGCTATTATTTTGTTTATGTATTTGTTTTATGACAGTAGCTATTAAGGGCTCTCATCATGTTTTTACTTGTGAATGAATGCACAATGTATCTATGACCTAATGGATGAAAAAACAGTTAATGTGTTGAGGCATCAATGCCACTTAGTGATTCTCAGCTAAGTATGAGACCCCTATACTCAAATTTGTTATTTATGCTTGTAGATTACATATTCGTGATATGTTTGACGAAATGATTGTCATGGCTAGTAGGAGTCCAGTCAAGGTTTTAATCAAGTAATTCCATTTGTACTATCATTTCCCTGTTATCTTACTATTTTGAAGGTGTCATTCAATTCTGGGTAGTGACCTAGGCCCTTGGCTTAAAAAAGTGGCTCAAATCCCAGGGACATTGGCACAACACTAAGCAGAATAGTCCCTAGATGCTATCATGCCTATAGCATGGGAGCGTCTAGAGGCTCTTGGACGTTGGCAGGCCTATAGTGTGGGAGCGTCTCGGGGTTAAGTGGTCCAAAATATCAGTGGGACCCAGGGTCTGGTTAGTAGAAAGGCTAGGATGGTTCCTTAGGGTCCTAATCTTGTTGTTCAAGATTTTTATGGTGTTTTTCCATCGGTTCCACTTCCTTAATATGACTTAGGAGGTCAAATCATATCATAGTGGCATCTCGTCGCATGTTTACCCTGGTTGGCTAGTTTCTTGTGTAGATGTGGGAGGAGGGTGTTACAATTAAATCTGTTGAAACTTACGTAACATCTTATGCTGCAACAATGGATGCTATAACAACAGATGCCATAATAGTTGTGGATTTTGAAACTACTAAAATTGCTCCTCTTGAAAATGTTGAAATTGTTATAACAACAAATGTTGTAATAGTAGATGTTGTAACAATAGATGCCATAACAATTGTCAATGTTAAATTTGTTGAAAATGTTTTAACAATTGAAGTTGTAAGACCCATTATTGTTGAAACTATCGTTGTTGAAATTGTAGGAGTTGCTGAAACTATTGTAAAAACTAAAACTATAAGAGATGAAACCGTAACAACTGAAACTGTTACTGCTAAACTTGTTGAAACTGTTGAAAATGTTGAAACTATTGTAACACTACTACTTAACAAATTCTACTATTGAAACTACTAAAACATTGATGATTATGATGGGAAAAAATATTTTAAATACCTTGGACAACCTAGTCACAATCAGAAATACATATGCATCTAAGGGAAGAGGAGAACAACAAGAGAACAATGAAGAAATCGTGGAAGATGTACACAGCCTCACAAAGAGAGATATACCAAAATTATTTATGGAATCAAGGGACCAAGAATATGTGGATCATATTGAACCTTTCTTGCGAAAAACCATTGGCATACATCATTCCTCCATCTTTCAACAACTCTTAGTACCATATCAATTAAAACAACTAGTTTTCCATGCTCTCGTATGTATTAAAGTTTATATTTCAAATCTGAGTATGAATGCATTTATATATTTGTTAGGAACATGGTTGCACTAGAAATACTCCTATACTTGAAGGATATATTCCTTTCTTCAAATAAAGTAGAGTAGGATATTATAGAAAATACGTAGATAAATAAATGAATTTCTTTATAGGTGCAGTGTTTGTTGCAACGCATTGTGTAAATCAAAATGGGTGATCGATCCTTGAATTTGTTGCATATGTAAATGAATTATATTAAAAATCATATTCCTACAAATATTCACATCCATTCGGGAGAATTTATTGTTTATTATATTTTATGGCATATTGGCTTGATGAAATCACTGAAAACACAGTAGGGAGAATCATATTTTGAAAGCCCAAATGGGTTTATTTTAAAAACTTGTTTTTATTATAAATATCCCTTGATGTCTACTTTCTAACCCAATTTGGATCTCAAATGACAAAATTATGACCAAAACATTGATAGGGTGTATAGTAAGAAGCTCACGGACAATCAGTTGTTGGATGCTTTAATGGATAGATATTGAAAACCTGTTTCTATGGAATGTTATCCTATGAATCTAGTTTACATAGAAATTTGAATCACTGGATTTCTATATAATACGAGAAAGTTATGACCAAAGTTAACAACATAAGAGAAGGAAGTTCTTGAGTTTTATGTTATTTGTCCATATCTTTCCACTTTCACCATAGCTTTATTAAGTTTACAGTTGCCTGAAATTCAATATCAAGAAATCTTGTGGTAAGTCTTGTCAGGGATGATTCACTCTTAATTTCTGATTATTTTGTAAAGTGACTATGATTTTTGATTGATTAATTATTCTCCATGTAACCATGTGAAGATTTCTTACTAGGTCAGTGTGAGGGGGGTTGTCATAGTCATGTTTGATACCTCATGTCCAAAAGATTAAAATAATGTGGGTAATTTAGGGGTGCAACAAACAAAAATGGTACTACCAGGTGAATAAATCATATAAGTCTAGTTGCTCTAAAAGTCATTATCCAAGAAATATTTTCAAGTTCCCTTAAGGGGTATTATTGAAAAACCTCCTATGGTGGACTGATCCTATAAAAACTCAATAAGCTTTCATGAGAACCCTATAATGATTAACTCGAGGAATCTTTTAGTCATTATCTGAGATGATTTCCTTAAAATGAGTCTTTAGGGTAGCAAGACCAACTAGTAAAGATTAGTCATTAAAAACTTTTCACACCATCTCGTGCTCTTAAGGAGCAGATTTTCATCCCCACCTATTAAGTACCCTATTTAAGTTTAAGCATAATCCAAGTTTATTTTAAAAGAATTAACTAAGGGATAAGAGGTGTCATTACGAGTTAACCTACATAGATCATGGGTCCTAACAAGAATGACATTACTGCTACTGGCCACCAAGCCAAGGTGATAGCATTCAGTTGAGAAGTTGGAAAATAAGAGGTCTCATCATGAATCGACTTGTTCATTCTTGTTAGTTCTTGTGAATGTGATTGTCGTTAGCTGGTTACCAAGCCAGGACAATGGCCTTCATCTAATTTCTAAACCAATGTAAATTCTTTTAAATGACTCTGAATCTATTTATAATAGATGGGACATCGACATTTCATTGGGTTAAAAGGAATCCCTGTCGAGGCTATAGACGCTCGCTGGCAGCAACGAGAATGCCTGTGGTATTAAAGTTAGTCTTACACCATGATTTACTTGGTCGTCTTTGTCTTTCCTTGAACTCATTATGATATCTCTCTAAGAATGTCTTTAATACCCTTCCAGTAATGTGCTTTGGAGTTCTATATCTCATAAATAATAAGTTTTTCATGGACGTGGGACCCCTAGTGCTTGTGATTCACTTTTCCCAAACAAGAGGAGCTTCAATCATATGTTGGATAATGGTAAGACTTTTAGAGACAAAGATAAAGATAATTAATTCATCCTAGGAATGTATCTTTTTGTCATCCTTTTTTCTCTATTTATATCCTCCCTTTATCCATCTTTAAAGCACTGACATTCAACATGATTATGTCACTTTTATTTATAAGGAGGTTATTGAGGAGATGAATTATTGACATAGGATGCTTATGAGATGTTTTGTAGAAACTATTGGACAAGCAAGAAAACAACAATTCACTCCCTTCAAAATCTTCAACAACCATGTTATAATGATTGCATGTTACTCCATAGGTGTTGTTACTCCTCAGGTGTTGTTACGATATAGGTGCTGCTATAAGATGTATTTATCAACAATCTTCATCATACATGTGTGCTATGTTTTATAATTAAATTTCCTTTTGTCTGGAAACATCAAAATTTTGAGGTCAAAATTAGCTTGAAACTAATTTTGATTTGTTAAACATTTAAGGGATAATGATACGAGACTACTATAGGAATGAAATTTAATTATTTTTAATCTTGCCTTTGTTTTTCATATCTATTTCAGCCCTCATATTTGACCAACCCATTGGTCTTCATTATTTAGCAAGGAGATTGAATTCTTTTCAATTCTTTCTGAGTATCGGCAACTTTTTATTTTCTGGGATTTTTTTTAACATAAACGGTTAAGTTTTCTTTATCAAAAGAGGTTGGGCATGCCAAACGACCTCGAATATAGAAAGGTGCGAGAAATTTGGCTCATTTGAGTCCTCCTAATCTAGCTTTTGTATTTGAGGTTAGCTGCTAATTTTAAGGCAGTGGGCAGGCTGAGAGATCCTTGCTTTGCTGAAGTCGGCTTAGAGTTCTGTATTCCTTTCCTCTTTTCTTTGAAACTTTGGTGCTTTCTTGTATTGATATAAAACCCACTTAAATTATGATCCATGGTCAAATTATAAACTCGCATATATTTAATGAGTTTAATTAAAGCTTGTCTTCTCCACTGTACGTGATCCCACTACATGGTAGCCCCCGCTGTGATCAACACTCGGTGGCCGTATGATCTACCCCTACCTAGATCCGATGCATATCGCGTCCATCGCTTTCCGACCTTTATCTCCTCAGGAGCACGTGATATGGGTGGTTTTGTAATTCCAAGCGTCAGCCCATAAGTGGCATTGCGTCCAATTCATACAAAACTACCAAGCAGCCAAGAGTGGTGCGATGAAACTCACTTACCGCTCCTGGCTAAATAACTCCCCTCCAATTACGAAGCGTGATGACCGTCAAATCGAACCCTCCCAGATTTGATGATTATCACGTCCCTTACTTACCTAGCTTTAACTAGAGCCATCTCTGTTCCTGGCCCCACAACATCGATAAGACCCTACCAAGAAAAGCGAGCGATGTCCGTCAGATCTTCCCCCACCCAGATTCAACGGTAATCGTGTCCAATTATTGTCTGGCCATTAACTCTGCTGGAGCACTAGTTGAGGGCAGTTTTGTCCTGCCACGTGTCATACCGAAAGAACATCATGTCTAATTCATGGATTACTACCAATCAGCCGAAAGCGGTATAAAGAATACTACTTACCACTCCCCACATCTCTAGCCCCCTGTCTATTCCAGCAAGTGATGGCTGTCGGATCATCCCTCGCTTTGAGCGTACACATCATGGCCATCAAAGCCTTCTCCTGAATGGAATCCATTATGTGCCCTGTTATTGTTCCCATCCCTGTTGGCCCATGTGGGAAGCTAAAGACGTGTTGAGAAGTGAGCCACTCTTCCTCGTAAGTGGAAGTCTGTCTGTGCCTACTTTTGATCTGTGGGAATTTGTCCTTGAACGGATCTCCTAACCTGTTAAGGAATTGGGTCCCTTTTAGTTTCTTCTTCATTGTTCACTAGCATACCTTGGGCTAGCAGACATCCTTTGTTAGCCATTGTATTAGCTTCCTTGTTCTGGGCTCGCAGGACATGATAGAAAGAGCATGAGGTGAAGTTTTGTGTCATCTTTCTTATTCTTTCTAGGGTCTTGTTTAGAGAAGAGCTATTGAGTTGGTTGCCCTTATTAAGTGTTTTAATCAAGATTTCAGAGTCCCCGAGTATTTGAAGGTTTTCCCCTATGTTCCTTTGAGCCAACTAACACACTTTGAGCAGACTTAGGATCTCAGCCTGGTTGTTGGTGCTTTGTCCTAGACCCCAACAAAAGCTGTCCTGTTTCTGATCATCTGTTGAATAAATTATTCCTCCTGTCCCTAATATCCTAGGGTTTCCTTTGGAGGCTCCATTGAAGAAAATTGTGACTTTTCTCTAATTTTCCACCATTTTTAAAAATCCCCCTCAGAGATCCAGAGATGCCACTCTGGATTATGGCTAGGCAAGTGGATATTCTTCTTGATGCTTTCATGTCTCAGGGACTCACCTAGCCAGTTGATCACTTTAGGGAGTAGGTAGTTGTCTGGATTATGATGTCTATTTTCAATAGTTTCTAGTAGTAAGGCTTTGGCCTTGGCAGTTACTGTAATGGTGGATTGGAGTCTGTTATTGAAGATAGCTTCATTCCTAGCCAACCAAATTCCCCAACAGATATATTTTGGGTTTTCATTCCAGATTTTAGTCCAAGTTGAGTTGTTATTCAAAGGGTGTGGATATCGATCTTTCCAAGTTGCAAAAATACTAACCATTGAGGACTGCTGAGGGATTTGGGCATTGAGCCCCGTGATTCCTTGCAACCAGACCTCTTGAGAAAAGGTGCAGTCAATGAAAAAATGATCAATCGTTTCCTGGTCCTTACAACAAAGAGGACATCTCTAAGGACCTACGATTCCTATTTTCTCTAAGTTTTCCCTTGTGAGGGTCTTTTTGTGCATGACAGTCCAGCTAAAGAAGTTGATTTTTGGGAGTCCAAATGGGTTCCATATATGGTGCCAGAGCTTTGTAGTATGGATTTGATGTTGTTGTTCTTGGAGATCTACAAAGCCCAGTCATGCTGAGTAAGTTCTGGCCTTCTCCCAGCCCCAGTTGTCCCTCGAATGCAGGGCCACAGGAGCCAATCCCGTGAGTTTATCTAATATTTGGTGAAGTTGGGGGAGCATCCATTCAAGAGGGTGATGAAGGTCCCAGTTAATCAAGTTCTCTTCTGAGTCCCATGTACAAATGTCAACAAGTTTGTGAATACCTTTTTGGGGGAGCTAGTTACACTGTCAGCTATATCTGGTACTAGACTTAGGGGTTGGAGACCCATGATATTGTCCTCCCATAGTCTAATTCTTTTCCCATTTCTTGGTATTCTGTAAAGATGTTCTTTGAAGAAATTCCAACCTTGGCTACACAACTTCCACATCGTGGTTCCTTTGTGAGAAGCTCCTTCATCCATTTTCTTTATTGAGAGTCTGTGCATATATTTTTTAATTAGAACTTGACTTACAAGGTGTGTTTGATTTGAGAATATTTACCAAAGGATATTCCCTCCCATTTCCAAATTGGCCAGCACAGGATGTCTAACTTGAAGACCACCTTCAAGTATTGGCCTTTTCACTATGTCCCAGCTTACTATATGGAATTTGTTTTGGTTCCCCTTTCCTCCTTGCCATAAAAAATTTCGAATCAACTTTGCTAACTGATCGGTGATAATTTTTGGAGCTAAGAGGAAGGAGGCCTGATAGATAGGAAGGGATGAGAGGACTGACTTGACCAGAGTAAGATTCCCAGCTGTGGTAAGCCACTTTCCTCCCTGAGTAGTCATTGTTGCCTTGATTTTGCTGATAATTTCCATCCAGTGAGGGGCCTTAGTAGTGCCCAAGGTTAAAGGCAGGACAAGATACTTGAATTTATCCCAAGATACATATCTAATGAAGCCTAGGGCTTGGGAAATCCTGCGAATAGATTGCTGGTCTACAGCCCAGCCATACACTACACTTTTTCTATTATTGACCAAAAGCTCTAGAGACTTTGCAAAAGATTTGGATTACTCCAATGAAGGCTCTTGCTATTCTAATAGAGGCTCCTCCCAAAAGGATAGAGTCATCTGCGAACAAGGCATGATTGATTGGGGATGTTCCTGGTATCGCCCTGATGCCAAGAAGAGTCCCATTGAGTTTCTCAACAGAGAGCTTTCAGCTTAGTCTGTCTGCCATCAGAATATAAAGGAAGGGGGACAGAGGGAAGCCTTGCCTAATTCCCATTGTAGCTTTGAAGTAGTTTGTAGGTCTACCATTTACTAGAGGGGCTATCCAAGGTTCTCCAATGCATGCTTTAATCAATTTAACAAATTTAGAACTGAAACCAAAAGCAGAAAGAACATGGATAAGGAAGGAATTTCTTACTCTATCGAAGGCATTCACCATATCCAGTTTGATGAGCATACCTTGCTCTTTGCGCTGGTGGTTGGAATGGATGATTTCCTGCACCAAGATGACATTGGCCAGGATATGCCTTCCTTTGACAAACCCTCCTTGATTGGGAGAGATGAGTTTGTCTAGCAAAGGTTTTATTCTATTGGCCAGTAGCTTGGTGAGAATTTTGTAGGATGCGTTGCAAAGTGAGATTGGTCTAAATCTATCGAAGTCTCTAGGTTGGCTTCTTTGGGAATTAGGGATAGGAAGGTGGAATTTGTGCTTCCTCCCACTTTGGCTTTCCGAAGGAATCCTTTGATCATTCGGTGCAAATAAGCCTTGATGATATCCCAACAAAGTCTATAAAAGTGTAATGATAATCCATCTGGTCCTGGGGCTTTGTCTGGTTCCATCTTCCATATGACATTGCTGATTTCTTCTTCAGTGAACGACTTTAGGAGAGTTGCATTTTCTTCCTTGTTAACTATCCTTGGAACATGCTTGAGGAAGTCATGCTCTTCCTCATTATCCTCCACGCCTTCTTCTTTGAACAACAACTGAAAATGAGAGGTTGCTACCTCTTTTATCAGAGATGTGCCCTTAAGAACAGTCCCATCTGGCAAGGTGATTTCATCAATGTGGTTTTTAGAGAGGCGGGTACAAATTTGCTTATGGAAGAAGGTTGTATTCTTGTCTCTAGACTCAAGCCAGAGATTGCGTGACTTGAGCCTCAAGTATTCTTCATCTTCTCTAAATGTCCCGAGGGTGATGATTTTGTGTTCTTTCTCCCTATGAATATATTCTCTAGTTATTTCTTGTGTCTCCAAGCCCATTTGAAGATCCAACAGTTGCTTGGTGCTATGTTTTCTTTGGGTAGTGGGGGAGACTATGGGATTTTTTATCCATTGCTTCAGGGTTGTTTTGGTGGCTTTTATCTTTTTCTCCCAAACATAGCTGGGTGATCCTTGAAGAGGAGTGGATTAGGCCTTGTTCACTGTGTCCAAAAACCCTTCCTTGTTTGCCCATAGTGGGTTGAACCGGAAGGGGATTAGTCCTAGTTTTTCTTCTTCTTCCATCAGAAGGAGGATCGGCTTATGGTCTGAGTTCCAATTTGGCATAATTTTTGTGGAAATTATCATCTTCTTGGAGAGGAAGGAACTCTGAATAAGGAATCTATCTAGCCTGGCTGAGATATGCTCCTCCCCTATTGTGTTGTTTGTCCAGGTGTATAATCCTTTTTTTGGCTTGAAGTCCATTAAGTCCCATTGTTGAATCAGGTTGTCCACTAACAGGAGGAAGCGATCCCTACTGGTGGTTCCTCCTCTTTTTTCCTTTGGGTATAGGATTAGATTGTAGTCTCTAGAAATAATTATATTATTGAGGGAGTAAGCTTCCAAAAGATTAGTCAGGGTTTGCCAGCATTGTTCCTTTTCTACATAGAGTACTGGAACATATAGATTAAAGAGAAATTTTTTTATCTTACTTAGAAGGTGTTGGAGTTTGGTGTAAATCCAGTGTTGCATCTGAAAAGAACTCTTAAGCTGGAATTTGTCATCCTCCAAGAGAGTGGCTAACCCGCTGCATGTACCTCTAGCACTTACCGCTTTTCCCGCTTTTTTTTTCCATTTTTCTTTGTTGAGATCCAGAAGGTCTTCTCCTTCTATTTTAGTCTCTTGGAGCATGAGGATCTCGGGAAGTTCTGACTTTAATGGGCTCTTAACTGCTTCATCTTTTGATGGGTTTCCCAGTCCTATGCAATTCCAAGAGACTAATCGCATTATTTACTAGTAGAGGTTGGGGCAACTCCTCCCTTGGGAGGCGTAGTTCTAGTATTTATGCTCATAGTCATCTCTATAGTGGCCTAACTGCCTTGCATTTTTTGTCTCTCTACTTCTTCTTCTCTGGCCTCTCTATGAGATTTCCTCCCCACTCTTTTCAAGGGCCTCTCAATTCTTTCATCTTCTGAGGATCTCGATGTGTCAGGGGTATTCTTTCTTGTCATATTTACATAGGTTGGGGAACTAGAGACACCTTTTGGGGTTTGGACTAGTTCCTTTTTCCTATTGTTTTCTTCCATGTTGTTTACCTGTTGTTCATTCTCTTTATCTGCTGGATCTTGGGGTTCTTCTAGTGTGCTGAGAATATCAAAGGGATTGGTTGATATGTTGGGACTGAACTTCATTCTGCTTGGGGTTCTAGAGGAGCAACCCTCCCAGTGGGGGCATATTTCCCTTTGTTCCTGTTGCTCTGCTTAGATGGTCCTGGTTTCTGGACCTGTGTCCATTGATCTCCCTTCTCTTTCTCAACTACCTCCTTTGATTTATTTTTAAAATACTTGGCAAAGTGCCCGTAGCCATGGTAGTGTCTGCATTTAAATGGTAGTTTCTTGTAATCTAGCACTTGTATGTGTGACCAATCAGCCATCGTGATTTTAATGGCTTCAGGGAGACCTTCCTCTAGGTCTACTTCTACACAAATTCGAGCACAGGATTACTGGTCTCTTCTTTCTGCTCAATACATGTATTTACCTAACCTGTTTCCTATGGTTTCCAAGGATTTAGGGTTCCAACAGTGGAGAGGAAGGTTGGGAAATCTCACCCAGATTGGAACAGCCGAGGGCACATCTTGGGTCAGGTCAAAGTCTAGAATCATTGGTTCAGATATAGTCCCTGAGGCCCCATGAAGTACGAGCCGTTTCTAAATATTAGGTTTCTATCTTCTGCTGCTTCGAATACAGATACAAATAAGCCTTTGCTGATGAAATGACTTTTTATTCCTTCTTTGACAAGTGGATGCTAGTTCCTTTGAACCCAGTCTTCAACTGCTTTTAGCGAGGGCCATAAGCCTGCGAACTGGCCGATAAGTCCTCTTTTTGCTAGGTTTAGTGCCACTTTGGAAGGCTCTTCAGTAGGTAGAACAACTATGGGGATAGTTGCCATTTTTTTCATGAATTTTTGTTGATTTTTAGATGTTGGCATTTTATTGCAAGCTGCAACCAGATCTCCAAATGCGGCTAGCTCTGGTGGCAAAGTAGTTTCCTTTTAGCGACCCCCTCCTGGGGCTATGGCTTTGGAGCTTCACTCAATCTCAAGGTTGGTTGTGTCTCTTTGCCTTTGGGCTTCCTCTTGCCGGCTGGAGGCTGCACTAGGCTCCTGCTAGCTGGTTCCTCTCGTGAACGTTGCTCCCGCTCCCATGTCCCCGTAGCAAAAGGTGAGCGAGATTGGCCCTGGAAACGAGTAACACCTATGACTAGTCAACGCCCTCACTCAGGTTTGAGCACAAGACCTGGCCGTCTTTACGAGTCTAACTTTACCAACCAGCGGTCGCCGCTGACCTTAAAATGTGAGTGGGCTTGGCCCAGGAAATGAGTAACACCATCACTTAGGTTTGAGCACAAGACCTGACTGTCTTTACGAGTCTAACTTTACCAACCAGCCGCCTCCCCCGACCTTAAAAGGTGAGCGGGCTTGGCCCAGGAAACGAGTAACACTTGTGACCAGTCAACGCCCTCGCTCAGGTTTGAGCACAAGACCTGACCGTCTTTACGAGTCCGACTTTACCAACCAGTTGCCTTCGTCGACCTTAAAGGTGAGAGGGTTTGGCCCAAGAAACGAGTAACACCCGCGACTAGTCAATGCCCTCGCTCAGGTTTGAGCACAAGACATGACTGTCTTTACGAGCCTGACTTTACCAACCAGCTGCCTTTTCCAACCTTATTTTTTGGGAATTCTAACTACAACTCTACAAATGCATTTCTGGCAAGTGTCTTTTAAAGGCCCGCTTGATTCATGACTTGTTTTGGCATCCCCACAAGCTACAATTGATGTAAAAGAAACTTCAAATGCAAACTATGTTGTTATCTTGGGTGTTATTGTTAATATGTTGAAAGATATACCTTGTTTACATGAGGACATGAAAAAGTACAGGCGTGGGGGAGAATAAATTCTTACAAAACATGATGGTAATTTCTCATTTATTTAGACATTTTTTCCAATAAAAAATGTAGAAATTTAATCTAAATATATCTCCCAACCAGTGCATTGGATTATTGTGAAACTTGGAATATGAAAGCATTATGATTATACAAACAAACCCATAAAGTTTTAATTAAAACCAATTTATATTGTTCGAGAAATTAAGCATCATAATCTAAAACCATTTTTATTATATCTCAATATCTGTGCATCAGATGGCTCTGAGTTTTTTTGTAGAAAAAGATTGAAATAATATAAACTTGCTCACAAAAGTTCATTGAAATCCAATTCATAATTTGGGATAATTTGCTTAACAAAGTTTGTTGTTACACCTATAATGGTTTGCTGATACTCCTGTAATAGTTTGCTAAAATTCATGTAGCAACTTATTTGTTATATTTCAGGATCTGTGAATTGGTTTGTTGAGGGAACTATACAGTGAGGAACACACCCACTAAAAATTATCTCAATATGAAGGGTTGTTTGAATGAAATGTTATTGTCCTTGAAATTGTTGCAACTCCATGTACATATTGTCGCAACTCCACCATAATTGTTGAAAGACAAAACTAATATGTTGATCTAGGATACCTTGGATTAAATATCATAAGTTAGACCACTTGGTTTTGTTCATGATTGGCTAATAGAGACATGAGTGTTATGAGAAATGCAACTTTGAGAAAAAGGGACAACCATCATTTAAAAAAGATTTTTGGGTAGGCTTATTACAGAAAGGTAGCATATATGTATGCCCAATAGATGCAAAAAATTTCCAAGACAACATCAACACTACCACACAGGAACCAACATTGGATATGGAAGGAAATGTTGCTACATAAGGAACTGTTGTGGGAATAAGAGAAATAATCAAGATGGAATCATTCATGAAAGGACAATGGTGTGGTGCATTTGAAAATGTTGAGTGAATCTTTGTTGTCTACTCTACCATGTTTGCATGAGGACATGCAAAAGGGTAGGCATGGGGGAGAAGTTGGGCCGCTGAATTGTCCCATTTTTCACCATTTTAAACACTCATTTTCATCACTTTACTACACTTATTTTCCCCTCTATTACCCATCTCATTGTGTTTCTTTGTGAATGTGCCACATTAATCTTAAGAATATTAAAGTAGTTAATTGTCATTATTTTCCTTTATTTTTGACAAATTACAAAGGGTTATTGTTGGTTTTGTTGATGTTGGTTTTCCTAGTGTTGTTGTAGTGGTTCCAATGCAATAACAGTAACAACCCCCATGGTCGACATATTTACATAGCTCCAAAAGAAATTCCGAAACATGGATTTTATTCCTAGCGATGTTGACATGGATTTGTGTTACCTAACTCATAACTAGGTCAAATCTACTAGGCTCCAGGTCATGATATACAACTCACATAAACATAATCAATTGAATAACTTCAAATGCAATTTTCAGGAAAATGAAAATGAATCTAGGAAATTTACGACAGGTTTTTTTCTTAGAACATCTCCAATTAGGTAACCCAAAAACAATTTATCTAGAAAGTTTATGGTTTGGAAGCCACTGTGGTTATTTTAGGCACATATTTCTGGTCGCATTCATTGACAGATTACATCCCAAATAGAGAAATCAATTGGCAACTACAACAAATCCAACCTATTCTTAGCTGATTCTATGACAAATAAATTTATTGTAATAATATCTTGAGTTTTTTTACAACTAAGATCTTCCAAAAACAAATAGATTCAATATTTTGTAATTTGTCCACAACTATGACAACCCAGATTTGGGGGAATTTTTCCATTCCCCCCCCCCATATTTTCTTGTATAAATGTATGGATAGAGAGCATGTTGGGGGCTAGAGAGAGAAAGAGTTGTAAGTAATGAAATGAATAATTTAGCTGAGGAAGGGGAGGCACCATCATCCATGTAACAACACATTTTGTAACTTCATTTCTAAAACTAATGTAAGCTCTGTAAGTTGTGGCTTATCTCCGAATTGTTAATTTGTGAGTTTTGAATCACCAACCCCATACTAAGGAGGTAGGTCAATCCTTTTTAGTATGGGTTGCTATGTTAGTAGAGGTAGATAATTATTACACATTAATTTATTTGTGAGGCATGTTAATTAATTTATTAGTATATCATTGTTACAGATTATTACTAATGTGTTGTTGTTACTGTTGGTTAATTTAACTTGCAAAATATTAGTGTATATTGATTGTGTGTCATCATAGGTACTCCTAGATAGATCCTTACTAACTTTGTGCTGCTATTGTTCAATTGTTGTTACAAACTTATAATTTGTTGTTGAAATATAGTGTTAGTTGGCTTATTTTACATCTCTTACAATGTGTTATTTAGTTAATGACTGAGTTGATTTCAGTTGGCTTGATGGTTGAGTGGTTGTGATCGAATGGTTTTGTGAAGATTGATTTTAAGGAGTGTTATTTCATTTCTGCAAGTGTATTTTCATTTCCAACATTGTGTAGAGTGAGTTATTTTTATGCAAGTGAGAGTTTGACAGTAAGATTGATTTTCATTCTTGCAAGTGTGAAGAGTGACAACTTTGTTCCTATAGGAGAAAGCTCAACATTAGGAATTAGCCAATGATAGTTGACTATTGTTTCCTTCATATGTTTTTCATGATAACTTTGAAATAAAAATACCTACCCAAATTGATAATTTATGTTTGAGCAAATTGATATGTTTTATTAAAACGATTTTTTTCCCAACAGAATTATCAAATTCAAGTGTTGGGATTTGAACATGTGAAGGCGATGTATAAAGATGATATAAATTTCAAATAGGCTTTTGAATCATGTGAGAATCTAATTAGTGAATATATAAAGCTATGGATGGAGTACATGTTGTAGGATGGATTGTTGTTCTATTGACGGTGTTGGATACCACCAACATACAAGGGGTCTCCTCAAAGTCCCAATTAGACCTCACATTGTTTGGAGTTGGAGCCCCATCCGGAGTATCCATATGGCCACCATAACACTAAGGTTCACCTTGGTTTAAATAGATAACATAAGATATTATATATAAAAATCTTGAATAACCAAGTAAGTTGACATTGCGAAACGCTGATTATAATGTATAAAAGAATCCTTCACGAGTGAGAGATGAGAGTCGTATCTAGAAGAAAGTAATAGTAATAACCTAAGAGAGACACATGAGAAAATGAAAAGGCTCATTAGCAAAATAGTTCGCATAATGATTTCTAAAGAGAATATAACACACATTCAACCAGACAAATACCAAAGCCACTGTAGAAGTTCAATTTCCTTAGCGCATGTGAACAAAAAATATACCACAAACATCCCAAGAATAGTCATAAATCATCCATGGCACATTTATGAAGATGTGTTGGCTCATTGAGTTTCAATTAGGTGAAATATCCAAGTTCACAGTTATAATGATGAAGCACTAGTTCTAGTAGTGGAACATTAAGTCACTTCTTTCTTCTCCAAAGAATATTATTCTCTCCTATTCCAATTAGAGAAGCCAAGACTAGCTTTCTAGAGCTTAAGCCTCCAAAATCCTTTTGCTTGAGTTATGAGGTTTATTTTATAACAAGATGGATGGCCTTTCATTTCCCCTTGACTCTTGGTTTACCCTCATGACTCTTGGACTCCTTAATATGTCCTTTGGACTTCTAAACAACTCTTGAAATTATAAATTATCTTTGGAATTCTCTATGTGACTTTGGGACATATATGACTATGTGACTCTTCATGTTACACATATGAATCTTGGACTTCCACACGTTACATTTTGTCCTTTTCTTGAGAATACATCATTACATTCCACATGATGATGTGGCATGACACATGGACACAAATTGCTATTATGATGACACTTGTACAAGTTACAACTTGATAATGATGACATGGACTTCATGATGATGTCGCAATGCCAAGTTGTATTCCTTGTTGCTTCATCTTGCATTCTTGATGGTATATCTGATCTATGCTTCATATTCATGAAGGATCCAGTTTATTCTTCCCCTTCACCCTCCAAAGGGTCTTTGATCAATATCAAAATCCTCTGAGTCATCACGCAATGTCTTATTTCTTTTTTGGTCCATTATTTGCTTCATGTATCCATGATAGCTCTCTTTTGTTCTTCTTCTCTGCAGGTGTTTATTTATGATTTTTCCTTGCTATATGTTTTGAGAATTACCTTGTCATGCTAGGAAGTTAATGCTGCAAATGAAAATAATTCATGACAAAGCTAAATCTATCTTAAAAACATCTATTCTATCACTACCTAACTCATGGAATGATCAACTCATGATAGGCCAGTATGAGGGTTAAAACAAGGAGGTTTGATTAGGAGAGTGTAGTTAAGCTCGTCAGTGGCATAGGAAGGCTTCATTGTTCATTTTTACTATGCTATGCACTATCAAGGGGAGATATCTTAGTCCAGCACAGTGGGGAATATTGAAGAAGGAAGGATGAAGGCTTCAGGATTCAATATTGCGCCATGTGCCCTAAGGGAAAGAGGGGAAGACTTGAAAGAGAAAATTGACTAGTCAAGGTTGAGAGGATGCCTCCTTAAACCTTCCCTACTGCACCATATGTTGAGGAGGAAGGATTGAACAAGCTTGAGCACATAGTGCATAAGGGAATAGCGAAGGATGAAGGCTTCATGCTTCATGATTTTTCCATGCGCCCTAAGGGAAGAGGGAAGGATGAAGGCTCCATGCTGTGTGACTGTGCCATGCGTTTGTTTAAAGAGACAGAAGATCCTTTCCTTCCCAAAGTGTGCTTCGTTGTTTCAAAGTACAATTTATTTTTCCAAAGTGTGCTTTAGCTTGGGAGAGTGAAATTTTCTCCAACAGTGGCTGCTTGTTCATCTGGAATGCACTTTTCACTGAGGGGTGCAGAAAAATGCTATGCCACTTATCCTAGGAAGTAATAATGGGCTATGAGAGGGAGGAGACCTATTGTAGCAGCTGTAACACCCTCCAAAATTTTGGCATGCATCCAAATTTCAGAGCCTACCGTGGATCTTGTGATCGGTCGTTCCTTGGTCACTTATTGGTAATCTGATGATCTCAAGCCCACTCCTTGATCTTAAGATTTGTCCACGTTGCCATCTTTATACAACTTGTGTCATCTTTGGGCATGGGGATTATCATTTGTCATGTAAAGGGAAGTTTGTTCTGCTACAAGGGGAAAGCTTTGTGCGTATGAGTTGTTCTCATTACATAGACATGTTTCACACTCACTGCATGCACTCTTGTCACGGAGGTCAGTGCATCAATCATATTATGTTTTATATGTTCTGGATGGTCTATGTTGTATCACTAAGTGTTCCAGTGTGTGATCATAGTCAAGTTTTATCACTGTTTACATGAGTTTCACTGATCTCGCACTTAGCTAGTTTCCCGAGAAACCTAGCCTCATCTAGCTTTCCGGAATTGCACGCTTTTTGTTAGGCCCCTGTACTACTAGTGTAACCCCTTATTGTTATTAGTACAACCCACTATTATATTGATGTACCCATGTAGTGCCCATATTGTTACTATTGTGCCCCATAGAAGCCCACTATTGTTATTATTGTGCCCTTACATTATTATTGTTATGTAGGCTCTGATTATTATGACCCCTTAGACTCCTATATATAGAGAGGAAGTCTTTTCATTTGAATCATCCAAGAATTGTTCATTTATGTAATGTAAAGGAGGTTGCCTCCTCGAAGAGGCTAAATTCTAAGGCGTTGATCTATCTTTTCTATCTTTCTTGAAGCTGGTTTCATAACAGATGCTTGAATTCAAAGAAGAGCTTGAAGGTACACCTCCGAGATGTACTGAAGGAAAACTTACAAGGGGATCTTTCCCCTCATGTAATAGCAAGACCACAGATGTAGAACAACCCAAGGGGTTTGAGATTCATGATCGTGAATCTTAAGTATGTAGGTTGAAGAAAGCTCTTTATGATTTAAAGCAAGCACCCCGGGCTTGGTATGAGAGGATTGATAGCTATTTGATGAAGCTGAGATTCACTAGGAGTGAAGCCGATCCAAACCATTTCTTTAAGGTTGTGGATGATAGACCTCTCATACTGGTACTTTATGTGGATAACCTCTTTCTGACAGGTACAAACCCTCTCATTTACAAAAGTAAGAGGGAGTTGGATTCCGAATTTGAAATGATGGACTGCAAGCCCGTGACTACCTCGATGGAGCTTAACTTTAAGAAGTTATGCAGTAGTGTTGCCGCTTGGTGAACTCCAATCTGGATGTATGTTTTGCAGTTAGCATGTTGAGCCAACATATGGCTGAGCCTCATCACTTACATTGGATTGGTGCCAAGAATCTTCTAAGATATCTTCGGGGCACAATCACTCATTGACTGAGATACACTGCTGGAAATGTGATGCTGCATGGTTATTCCGATGCTGATTGGGCAGGCAGTGTGATGGATCACAAAAGCACTTCTGAGCGCTGTTTCTCTTTGGGTCTTGCTTCAATATCTTGGATGAGCAGGAAGTAGAAGTCGGTTGCTTTGAGCACCGCTGAGGCCGGTTTCATAACTGCGAGTATGGCCTCGTGTGAAGTTGTCTGGTTGGAGAAGCTCTTCAATGAGTTGTTTGGACACGTGCTAGATACCACTGTAATCTTCTGTGACAAATAGAGTGGGATTCGATTGTTGAGGAATCCAGTGTTTTATGATCGCTCCAAGCATATAGACATCATGTGTAGGTCGCCTGTATTCAGATGAAGCCCCTGGGAAAGGTCAAATTCTTGACTTTCCGAGAATGACTATGAGTCGTGGAGAGACCCTCTTCTAAGGGTCTTGTATGATATGGATATTGAGCTCTGGGAGCTCTGGGGGGGCATGGGGTACTTCTTGGAGTGATGAGCAACCATAGGGTGAGTGGTTCAGCCTTCCCCTAGTGGTTTGCCATGTAGGCAGGATGAGTGGTTCATCCTTCTCCTGCTGAGACACAGTCATAGGGTGAGTGGTTCAACCTCCCCCTGGTGATTTGTTGTGTATAGGGTGAGTGGTTCAACCTTCCCCTGGGATACCCTTGGCGACATGTAGGGCAGGATGAGTGGTTCGTTCTTCCTTCTCCTGCTGAGACATCCTACCCATGCAGTCTGTGACTTATGGGAAGTACCTCTCATCTGGCCAATGAGCAAGGAAATGAGGATAGGGACCATAGTACTACCGTTGGACGCATCATGTACTATCGTACTCCCTATGCTAGAATGATATTGATCTGGGATCAATTGGAATTGACTTCGGGTCAGTAAGAGTGGTATGAGACACTCTCTTTATTTGGGAACTAATTTCAGATCAATAAGAGTGGTATGAGACACTCTCTTTATTTGGAACTGACTTCGGATCAGTAAGAGTGGTATGAGACACTCTCTTTATATGAGACTGACTTCGGGTCAGTAGAGAATGGTATGATACATTCTCGATCACTTCTTCTTCTTCATAGTTCAACAGCGTAGAGCAGGGCATAGTAGTGCAAAGTAGTGCACTGATGGCAGAGATAGTATTGATTGACAGATGGATTAGCAGATGGAGTTCTCCCTAGTTGAGAGGGAGTGTTAAAATTGGGAACTAGGGCCAAACTCCATGTGGGTCTTCTTATTTATGTCAGCTGATATTTTCTTGGATTCCTCTCGTCGAGAAGTGTAGGATTGATCTAAAGGTCATCCGATTCCGTCACGTATTCATGGAGATATGAATTTATTTGTGTTACTTGACAATTTGTCAAGGTCGGCCAACAACCAAATTACCCCATCTCAAACTCAACGTTGCACTATAAATAGAGGTGGCCTTCAAGTCATTTTCATACACACTTCTCCTAAGATCTCTCTCCACTCGTTTGGGTTTGGTGGCTAGAGAGATCAAAAGGGAGAAGACCTAGCCGTAGGTGAAAAGAAGGATCTGGTCGCAATCCTAGAGGGGAGCTCTAGCCCTAGACGCAGTCAAAGGGAGCTTTTATATGCAGCCTAAAAGGACCCCTAATTCGTAGTCGAAACAAGGAGGCCTAGCCGCTATCATATCTAGCCCTAGCTGCTGTCATAACTAGCCCTAACTGCAGTCAAAGGGAAGACTCTTATTCGCTGTCAAAGAAGGCTTAATCCGCCACTAGGAAGAGGCTCTATTCACAGTTCATGAAGGCCCTAATTCCACAACAATTAGACTCCCATATGCTGCCCTAATCTGCTGAAAGGTGTAGCCCTTATCCGCAGCAAAAGCAAGGTCACCTAGCCATAGGCAAGAGAGTTTTATATGCTGTCCAGAAGAGGCCTATCCACAGCAATCTGTAGCTAGAAGGAGGCTCTAATAACGCAGTCTAAAGAGAGAGAGGCCTCAATATGCAGTTAAGAGAAACTCTAAGCCACTGCAAAAGGAGTCCTATTGTAGCATAAATTGCTGTAGGGACAATGTTGTATTAAAGGCTATGAGCAGGCATGATTTAAGGATTTACTGGGGCCCGTTGGAAGAATCTGAAGCTACAGCTAGTTGCTTTGCTAAGCTGCAAGCCATCACAAGCAGCTAAGGCTGTTCCGAAGCAACACGACAGTGTACATTGAGTACAGGTGGCAGCATGGAGTAGGAGAGACTCTCCTAGGTGGACTGCTACCCTTGAAGGGCTGAGTTGTCTGACATTGTGGAAGATTACAAGACTTCTTCTTGTGCCCTATCTAGAATTGCAGAAGTAGGAAATCAGAAGTCTATTGTAGCAGCATTGATGATCAACCAAAAAGGATATGCTACAATACTCTTCCTGAGTGTTTGAAGTCTGTCGGTGCTACATCCTAGAACTATTATCAGAATGATGGGCTTACTGCTGTTGTCATTCAATATCTAATATGTATATTTGTATAATCTCTCTCTCTGCTGAACTATTGGAGAATATAAGAAGAATTGATCAAGGGTTTCCCCACATTGGGGTTTGTCCCTGGCTGGTGCCACATCTTGTGTCCTCTTGTCTTGGCTTGTCTTCTGCTGTTTATGTTTATGTTTTATCTGCAATTTACTATCATGCTGATGTGATTGCTAATCTGAATATTGTCATTGGACTAATATGAAAAATTGAAGTAAAGTGCTCAAGCATAGAACATACCAAAAATTAACAACTATAGTCCTTTATAAAGGGGATAAGAACCCAGAATTCCCATTGTTGGGCAAGTTTTGGGTCAATTGGGGTTTTGCGTAAGATACACTCAACCAATTAAGAAGATGATGTTGAAGAATCTAGGGCAATGTAGATAATGTGATCTTCTTAGCGTGATAGCTATTTGTGAGCTATTTAACTTTTGCTTATTAGCATATTCTTTAATATTAGAGTGTGTCTTCTTTAGTTCATCAAATAGCTACCAAAACAAAGAGACAAGAACACAAGATGTTGGCTTTCTGCCAAGGCCAAAACCTTCCCTCTTGGAGAGGAAAACCTGCAGAAAATTCTTCTTATAGAGATTCCAATTGACGAATACCAAGACCATGACCCTTGACCTATTTAGCCACTCCAAGACCAAGACACCAATCCTTTTCTTCGTCATAGCTGAGATTATCATCACTGCTACTAAAGTCATCACTGCTGCTACACCGAAGTCATCATCATTGTATCACTGAGATCTTTACACCTTCACTGAGAATACTACTGCACTTTTACTGAGATCAATGCTATTCCTTCATTGAAACCTTCACCATGACACCGAGATCTATATACTGAGATATTTAGAGAGCGAGATCATGACTGCTTCCAGAATACTTGTTAAGACAGAGGGTGTCACTTCAGGATCCTTTTCTTCACAAATATGCTGAGATAGTGAGGCTGCTTCATTGTGTTGGTAGGCCAAGACTCTGACCATTATTGAGACTTTCATTATTTGTTAAAATTGGCAACTAGGCCAAACTCCATGAGGGTCTTCTTATTTATGGCAGCTGATATTTTTCTTGGATTCCTCTCGTGGAGAGGAGTAGGATTGATCTAAAGATCCTTTGATTCCAACATGTATTCATGGAGAAATGAATTTATTTGTGTTATGTGATAATTCGTCAAGGTCGGCCAGCAACCAACTAAATAGAGGTGGCCTTCAAGTCATTTACACACACACTCTTGTGATCTCTCTTCATTTTTGTTTTGGGTTTTGATGAAGGAGAGATCTAGAGGGAGTGCCTTAGGGTCTACGCTGCCCTAATGGAGAAGCTTTAACACTGCCATAATGAAGAAGCTTTAACGCTGCCCTAATGAAGAAGCCCTAACACTGCCCTAGCAGTCATGAAAGAAAGACCTCGATGCAGTCATGGAGGAGGCTTCTATAAGTGCAACGAGGCGAAGTTCTAATGCTGTCAATTTGCCCTAAACGCAAAAATCCTTATGTGACCTAAACGCTGTCCTGGAGGAGTCATAGAAGACATCTAGGACACAGTCAAGGAGAGTATCTTCGCAACAAGATCTGGCCTTCTATATGCTACTCAAAGCCATGGTCAATGAGGGTCTATATGCTGTCATGAGCTGGTGTTCTAGCATGCCCTAGACGCAGTCAAGGAAGAGATTTATGCTGTCCAAGGAAGGGATCTAATCTGCAGTCTAAATGCAGTCAAGAGGCAGTCATACGCAGCCTAATCTAGGAGCCCTAATCCGCAGTTTGATGAGGCTCCTATCTGCCCTAGCCGCAGTCTAATAAGGAGGTTCCATCCTTTACCAATCAAGGAGTTTAAGCTGCATTCAGGTGTGCCCTCTTCCGCTGTCAAAGTAGGGCTAGTACTGCCCTTGTCCCAGTCCTAAAGGAGGACATCTTGGCTGCAATGAATAAAGGAGGAAAGCCTTAATTGAAGGAACCCTTATCTATGTATGAAAGGACCCTTAGATGCTCCAACTAAACTGCAGCAAGGGTAATTACATTACAACAGAGGATCTGTGATATTGTCACATTGATGTAGGTGGCAGCATAACTGTTTGGGCATGTTAGTATTGTTCCTGAGGTCAATTTAAAGAGGAAGAATCTATAGTAAGGAGGTGCCTGTGATTGGGTCACTGTGTGAAGGGACACACACAATGAATATGCTGCCTGAAGACTGTGTGTTAGGCCGCAGGCCATAACATCACAGTCAATTTTGTATGGATATTTGAAGGCTCAAATCATTAGCATTATAAAACTGCTAAGATCTCAAACTATTGGAGGGCTGTATGATGCTGTTGCAACATCAGGTTGACAGAACTATTGTCATAGTGATGGATGCAACGTTGTTGGATGCACGATGGATGCAGCGTGGTTGCAGCGTGGATGGATGCAACATTGCGTTGGATGCAACATGGTGATGGAATCACCTTGGAGAATCAATTGAAGAATGAGATCTGATAAGTGTGCCTTCACTTGAGTTCAGATTTGCAGTCCTTGTCATCAAAACTATTGTGTCATCTTCATGGTGAAGATCTCAGATGTCTGATCTTCTATCTTGTCAAGTCAAAGTGTTGACTTCTGATATATATGTACTATCTCTCTCTCTCTCTCTGCTGAACTATTGAACAATATAAGAAGATTTGATCAAGGGTTTCCCCACATTGGGGTTTGTCCTTCGCTGGCGCCACATCTTGTGTCCTCTTGTCTTGGCTTGTTTTTTGATGTTTATGTTTATGTTCTATCCGCACTTTACTATCATGCTGATGTGATTGCTAAATTGGAATTGATATTAAGCTAAATGGAAAAATTGAAGTAAATTGCTCTAAGCATAAAACATACCTAAAATTAACATTATTATTGCAACATTGAGACAATGACTGCTTTCCTTGTACCGAGATCATGATTAAAGGTATGCTGAGATTGCCACCACCGAGGGGGATGAGACTGCAATTTTTCCACTGTAATTGTTCATGAAATTGCGGAGGCATTCGAGAATGAACCTTCATGTACTCATCTGAAGTTACACTGATGTCTTGAAGTCTGTACTTATCCGAAATTTCAGTGATGTCCGAGTTTTGCTTTCTCCATTTTGCGCAGACCCTAATGGGGTATATATAGTGGTTCTATCTCCATAATTAAGCTGACTTGTATTGCTGAATAGGTGTGTCTCCATAGATGAGCTGACATGACTGCATTTAATTCGTTTTGCTGGCCGACATGGTGAAGAGGATTGTGCTTGTCATTTGGAGGGCTACTTGACATTGTTTATGACACAAATATATTTTTCTCATGCTCAAGAAGAGCTGCTTCATACATGAATTGACTCTTTGACATATCAATAAATCCTAAGGCTGTCAATAGGAGCCACTAATAAATAAACCTCTTGCTCATGAAATCCATGTAGCAAGGTATACACGAATAATTTTGTTCTCTTTATTACATCACTTACATCAATTATAATTACATGTCATTATGAAGACCGAACCTAGTTACACTTTCTTCAACACTCCCTATTAACTAGTGAAGAATTTCTCATAAGAGTAATCAGATTGGTAACCCACCTGTATAGCATCATAGTAACCAACATTGTTTCCACAGCAAGGCCTTGATTGATAGATCTATCTCTCATTAGATCAGATTACAATGTTGGCAAGACCAATGACTATAGATACCTTCATCATTGTCTCTCAAGGTATGTACCCACTTGGGTGTTCTTTGAGTATGACCTTCTAGGACTATTCTTATCTTGGGTTCCCAGCCCCCAAAGAATATCGGTCTTCTTGCCTACTCTTGCCTTCAATGCCCTACACATCCTCAAAGAGCATCAGATACTAGATGATTACCCAATCCTCCATTCTTTTTTCCAAAGTGAAGACAAGAATGTTGTCTATCTCTCCCTCTGAATTGGGGAAGATATGCCCAAGCTCCCTCTGACCAGGAACTTGCCCAAGCTCCCTTTTAATCAGGGACTTGTCAGAGCTCACTCTTAGCTAGGGACTATTCTATACATCAACAACTTCTTCTTTATGGGTCCTTCAGCTGCTTGATCAATTTCTCTCCTTGATGTCATGAAATTCAGTTGAGCTTCTTCCTTGTAGGGCAACAACCGTCGATCACTTTCCTCCTTAGTTCGTCTTGTCATTCCTTTCTTTATGGAAAGTGGCCTTCATATCTGGAACCTTCGTCATATGACTACTTCTTTCTCATCATGCTTCTTCTATCCATCATTTGAATGCTAGTTGTACTTGTATTTACAACTCTTGTCTGAGTAGCCTTGCATGAACTTATCTAGATATTATTAAAGAAATCTAAACATAATATTAAATCAAATTCAATGCTTTTAAAACCGGAACTGGTGACCGGACCGGTCCACCTAATGAACCGGTTTACCGACCGGAACCGATCTAACCGGGACTGGTTTGGTCTAAACGAACCGGTTTTAGAAAAATACATTAAATAATTATTTTTTAAT